>JMFS01114577.1:0-52819 GCA_000699545.1 Podiceps cristatus
CCGCCCTGCAGCCCGTGGCGTGGCTTATCGGGCGCTTTGCCTTCGGTCTTGAAGAAAAAACATTCTTGACTGATTCCGCTTCTCTGTGAGGTGCGTTAAAGACTTTTTGCAACTTAGACTGACTCAAGGCTGTTGCTTTCACCAATAATTAAAACTGAACTCCATAGCATGCCATTTATGAAGACAGCTAGCCAAAAAATCTGAATTAAAGAAATAAAATTATAGTAGCACATACTTTTTTGTTTCCTTTATCCACACTTCATTTCTCTTGCCGCTTTTTCCCATAGTATGTGCCAATATGGGGAGATAAACTTATAAGGAGAAAATACAGATGTCTAGTTAACCTTCAGTTGCTCTTTTTAAAGTTAACTTTTAAGATTTATCTGCATCTGACCGAACACTATTTATTTTTGTAGTATGGTATTGCTCGTTGCATTTGATGTTGCATACCCGGTTGTCGACCTTGCGTTACGCTGGGCAGGCCTTAGGTACGGACCTCGCAAGCGGTCTGCAGTCTCGTGCTGCATTCAGTAAGCTGGGAACGGGTGAAATAACGTACAGTAGTGGGAAAACCTAGAAAACTTAGATTGTCCAAATTTCAACCTCTCTTGCAGCATGTTTGAAAGACTAACAAAAAGCCCCAAACAACAACCAAAAAGCAAACAAAAAGCCCCTCCCCACAGGAATGCACAATCTCTATTTAGTATCGTCATTGCAGAGAAAAGATTACAAAAGGGAGACTTCACTGATGGATTCTCTTCTCTCCCAAACATTCTTGTTTGGGGTTTAGATTAAAAGTTAATTGTCCTGTTTTGCAATGGGTGTGGGTTTGATTTTTTTTTTTTTTTTTTTTATTTGCTTGTTTTTCCATAGTCCAGGAGCTCCAAGAGTCTTTAATGAATACTAAGTCTGGGATTTTTCCTCAGCAGCTGCCCTTTGTGCTTTTTAGTTGGGGGTTGTTTGGTTTTTTTGGTGTTTTCCTTTTGTTTTTTTTTGTTTTTTGGTTAGATGTATGATTTACACAGGTTGAATCTCACTTTTTTAAAAAAGCTCTGCTGTTACAATAATCTTTAAGTGCATTTGTTTTTTTTTCTCCTGTATGTTTTCAGATGAATACACCTTCCTTCAATATTGTGCAGGGATTTAGTTAGAGCTTTATATTTCTTTGGGAAGATCACAAATGACAGTGCTTGACAAAATAGTATCTAATTCTGGCCACTGTGGGATCCTACTAAACCAACTCAGCCCAACTAAGTGCAGTCAATGATGATGTGATTTTTGCTTTGCCTATAACGACTGAGTGTCAATCCATTTAGCAATTCTTTGTTCAAACCGATACAACTTTCTGATGGAATATTGTGAATCCCTTTACCAAATCCGTTGAGATTGTATCTAATTACAGCAGTATCAGTGTCAGTACTTGTTGCTAACACAATAAATTTTATATGAAAGCGTGATTGTATCTTCATAGCCTGATTTGGTTAATGTCACTTGCTGCCAAAGGAATTAGTCTTTCTGACACTGCTTAGAACCAGTGTGGCCAAGAGAGCACTGTTGAAGAAAGGAATAACTCTTCTAGCTACTAAAGCTAACTCAGTTCTTACCAGATTGGGAAAAATAAATGCAAATTACTCACTTATTATTCCTTTGTCATCACTTTAAGGCCAGGTGAAGCTCCAGAGCAGAACAATTGTGGGTATTAAAATGCTCTCTTACAGGTTAATGTCTCTAATTGCAGATTTAGAGAAGCCCTGATATCTGTCTTGTCATTAACAATGAATCTGTAAGTCTTCGTTTGTCATTGTTAAAATGCTTGCAACATTTGACGGCCTGTGGAAATACAGCTTTTGAAATCCATTCCTGCCCTGAAACATATTTAGCAATAACAGTAAGAATAAGCAAGTTGTTGAAAACTATCTGCATACACTAAAACAACCAATGTAATATGTAAGCTTGTAGGGCTGATTGTAGAACTGCGATTGCCTGTGTACGTGTGAGGACGAGCAGTATGACAAACTGGACCAAAGGCACGGTGTGGGGGGCCCTTCCGGCTTTGTAAAAGGAGGGTTAAAAGGTTGGGCACTGCCGGCTCCTCGAGCGGCCTCTCGGAGAGCCAAGGGAGAAACGGTAAGGAGAAAGCTGCGGGACGCTGGAGGATAAGCTCGAGTAGCTGAGCTGGAGCTGGTCACCCAGCCCTCGCTGCCTGCCTCCAGCGTGGATCAGGCAGGTCACTTGCCTGTCCTCAGCCCCGGCCCATCGCTGGTTAGGTGGCCTCCCTGAAGCTGCAGACTGCATCCGTACGAGGACTGGGGCTGTAAATCGGGAGACACTTGTCCAGTGTTGTGGCCCCTTGTCAAGGAAAGGCTCTCCTTCAGGACAAGGGAGAAAATTAGTCCCGTTCGTGGGCTTCTGAATTCATGTGAAACTCCCTGAATTGAAGTGTGCATTATTTAACAGAGCATCAGCCGAGAGGCTTTGGGCAATTTTGTGCTGTTTTAATTTAGGTGGCTGTTTTAATTTAGGTGAACTGGAACATCCCTTTGCTTGAAATAACACACGTTTTGTCTACAGTTGCAATTCAGAGTTCAGGTCCTGAAGCTGAATCTCTGGTCGTGAAGCTGAAGATTTCTACTTCCAACTTACGGGGATAAAGCACAGCCTCCTGCAACCTATAAAATAAAGTCCACTATAGAAATGAAATACATGAAGAAAATCTTGTATATAAAAAAGGCCCCAAATCTGCAGACATGGAAAGAGCTTTATTTTCTCAAGTGCACTTGTTAATGGTTCAGTTTGTCAACAAAATTGCAGTCAAGCCTAGGGTTTGAGACTATGACCCTTGTTGCACCAAGACAGGTGAGCTAGCCTTCAACGCGCAAAGCTTTGTTAGCAGGGCTGACGGCATACGTTGACCACAAAGTTACCTGAAGGGGCAGAGGGGGAAAAAAAAAAAAAAAAAGAGAAAAGGGAAAACTTTTCCCCACCAGCCAGCTGGGAAGAGAAGTGAGGCCGTGGACAGCTTTGTAACTCACAGGCTAGGTTTCCAGCACACAAATTTAAGCTGCAGCCCACGACTGACGCTCTGCTATTGAGGTGTATGGAGTTAGGCGATAGCATGTGCTGCGGGAAGCTGACATTGAGGTGCGGACTGGTAAAAAGTAGGAGGGACAAACCAGTAGCAAAACATAAAGAAAATTCTCCTCTGGGTCTCAGGCAGGTTGAACAAATGATCTGAACAGGTCTGTCATGTGCGCAGTCTGTCATGTCCTAAAGACAGAGACTTGGTTGCCGTTGGGAGATTATTGAGAAGATGCCCACTGCGGGGACCCCCTCCTGGATAGGGCGTGGGAGAGGGGTGTCCCGTCCCGTGGCGCGTTCCAGCTCAGCCTGCACGGCCTGCGTTGACGCTGCTCTGCAAAATGTCGTTCCTGTGTGAAGCTCCCGCGCTGCTCTGGGGAAGGCTTGGGTCCAGGCTGATTACACGTGGATTTCCTTTTTGGAGAACAACTAGATTTTGCTTGGGGCAGTGACGTACAAACACAATCAGCTGCGAACAGAACGGCTGAGGCAGTTATTCCCTGTGAGTTGTGCTGGGAGGCGGGGAGCCTCTCACCCCATTTCCAGGGGTAGCCTCGCTCTCTCGAGGTCAAGGGACTTGGTGCGTTATGGGGCAGGAGGAGCCAGGTGGCTGCTGCGGGGCCATCGGGCCGCTCGGGTGGGCGGTTACAAAGGGCCCAGGCTGTAGGGGCAGCACTAGACCTGACTGGTTAGAGGCATTTGTGTTTTGATGTTGCTCTTCAGAGGGTTTTCTGTGTGAGGTTTTGGGTTTTTTTTGGTGGTGTTTTTGTGGTAGGTTTTTTTTGTTTGTTTTGGTGTGTTGCGGTTTTGTTTGGTTGGTTTTTTTTACTTTATTTGGCTCCAAATATTGCTTTTTGCCACCTGGAGGATGATGCCTCTCTGAAAGGGATGCTTGTCCAGCCAGCCTGGCTTGGTTTGATGGCTCAGGCTCTAAAAGCGACACAAAGTGATGTAGTTTGGCACTTGTGCCCTGCCCTGGGCATTTCTTTCTCATCCTGTTTTACTTCAGGAATCACTACAGATCTGTGCTGTTGTCTAGGATGGCACAGCTTACCCTACACCCCCCACTACCCCTGAGGGGCACTTAAGGGTGGTCATCCTTCTTGTCCTACTCTCACTACAGCTCTGCCTAAAAAGCTTGCATGGCAGGCTGTAACGCTGCATCTCCATTCCATCCCTTCCTGCTCTTGTTCCCTTGAAATGCTGAAATAGATTTGATTGAAAACTTGTAAGAAAAAATTATTAGCAAACTGGATTTAAACCTTCCCTTTTTTCTTTTTTTTTTTTTTTTTTTTTTTTTTTCCCCCCCCCCATGGTTGGCTTTGCAAACTAATAATCTTTATTCTCTTGGGCTTGGGGCTGGTCAGAAGAGCCTGCATTGAGATATTCAATTATTTAGCATGCTTTTAAAAGAAAAGGTAATGTATGCGAGAGAAATGTAAGATCTTCTCCGATGACCACCCCTGCAGCTGGGACTTGAACACTTTTATCAGGGCGCTTGCTCGTGGTGCAACCATTGCAATTCTACCCAGAAGCCGATTCCCCTGTTTTCTCACGGGAAGATCAGCTGCTTTGGCAGGTACGTGTTTCAAACCCACCAAGAACCTTGTCACCTTTCTCTCCTGGTGTAAGTTACTGCACTAAATTTACGAAACCATTTTTCACTTTCTCATTATGTTTGACATTCTTGTTTCCCAAGCTTGAGGATTTGTCTGTTTCTGACCTCCCGGACATACCTACAGGGATAGATTTCAATAGAGCTTCTTATCTAGTCCTGTTTTGATCTGTTCCTCTCCCCATAATCTCTGGCACAAGGGAGAACCTGATTTGAAGTACAAAGCAGTCTGCCAGGAATGTGATGTAGCATTCAAAAACATAGTAAATAATTGAGAAACGCCACACAGGAGAAGTATTTTAAATTATTTTAATCTTAAGTAATTTTGTTTGACCGTAGGGTAGAGAATGAGGATGATGAGAGAGATCTCCTTAGACATGGTCATGCTAACCACAGCGCACAAAATTATCCAGTTTGGGCATATTTCCTTAGAGCTGGCAAACCAGAAGTACTGTTTCTGCTTTATAGATAGCGATCTCCCAGTAAATACAGCATGGATAAAAGTGCAATTCTCTAGCAAAAACAAACCAAACCAAACAGATTTAATAATTGGATTTCTGTCCGGAGTCAGAAAACAGCACATGCAGCCTGACTAATGTGTTGATTTTTTTTGTTTGTTTGTTTGTTTGTTTGGGGGGGTGGGGTGTGTTGCAGTGTTTTTATTGTGGGGGTTTTTTTGTTTGTTTGGTTTAGGTGGTTTTCCTTCAGTATAAGACTAGGACCTAATTGACCCATGCTTACAACTAACGTGTTTTGATTTATTTGGGATTTTGTTGGATTTTGAAACCCGGATGCTGAGTGTGCTGTTCTAGGACATTGTGTCAGGCATTTGGATAAAGAGTTCAATTTGTGTTTGTTTACGGTGCTAGCAGATATTAAGAGGTTTATCCTGATGCTAGCTTCTTTGCCAAAAGCTCAAAAAAATTGGAGATCACCCTGTGTTCCATGTGGCTCAGTGGATAGAACCCAAGCCTGGTTCTCCCTATTATTTCTATTTCTGCCTCAGTGGATAAAAAAAAAATTCTCTGTCTGTAAAATGTGGATCAAGAAACACCCAACTTTTGGAGAGAGCATGCTTCCAGCCAGATTCCTGAAAATATTATTACCATGCTGGTACTTTCTGAGCATTTGGGTGTACAGATGTGCCAGTGAGCTCCTATACAACCCTATTGTGCGTTAGCTGTTGCCATCAAAGTGTGTTTTCCTTCTCATCTTGTACCTGAAGTATCTGTTAGTATCTCCAATTTACATTTCTATTATCCCTCCCGTAAACTGTCTTTACTGTTACTTTTTTCTATCCTTCTTGCCAGGTCTCCCTGTATCCCATGGGTCTACAGCCCTGGGATAAACAAGAAGCCAGAGCATGTGCTGTAGATACTTTGGGCCCTTTTGAGGTCAAGGAGAGATTTTTGACTTGCTCACTTTGTTTTCATCCCGTCTGCAAAATGGTGTTAGTGACACTGGGCACTCTCTTAGCACCCTGTGAAAAAATAACGATTCAGAAAGATGTCTGGCTTGGTATGAGGGGAGCTTATTAACTACTAGTTGACCACAGATTAATACAGTGTAGCCACGCTGTCTAAAATCATTAATTTTGAAATAGTATTTGTTATAAATAAATGTACACCATGGAGGGAGATGAGGGTAACTTGATGTCCATACATCAATTTTTGGCACTTCTTGCAATGGCAGAGGAAGGAAAATCTTTCCCAAAGCTGTTGAGAGAAAGCATGGCTTCCTGAGAGGTCTGGGGAGTGTTGTTGCTCCCCTGCACCTCCTAGGAGGGGGAACGACTTCTGGTAGGCTCTATGGAGGGACTTGAGGAGAGCTGACCTGCTTGGATCTAAAAGTCAGCCTTTCAAAATTGAAGCCTGATCACTTTCTTCTGGTAAATGTGTTTGGTAACAACTTCTATGGGATGTTTTCATCACTGATCAATTAACAAAAGCAAAAGGCATCTATTAAATTTTGTCTACAAAGCAACACGCGTTCAATGGCTGCTGCCTTTCCTGTAGCCTGTTCTGGAACCTGACATACGAATTTGGTGACTCCACTAAAGGGAAGACAATGCTTGAGATTTAATGTGTGGCTTTTTCTTCCTTTCCCTCTTTCCCCCTTTCCCTTTCCTTGTCCTTTCCATTCATTGACAGCTCTTTTCTTGGGCAAGTCTTCTTAAGTGAAGCCAACAAAGGAAGAAGCCCAAGTGCCTTTGTACAACTACGGCATTCAGCACTTCCACCGTGTGCAGACCTTGTCCTCTCCCACCAGTGGCAGCAGATGCCATGTCAGTCTGGCCCCACTGGTAAGTGAGAAGGCAGCTGGGAATTCACACACGTTAGTGCAATAGTGGAATAGCACTTGCTGTGCTTACCCAGTTGCTGTTCTGCGTTAATGAACGCTGTTCAGGAGGAAATGAAAGTCTCTCTAACGGGATCTAAACGAGATGTGTGGAGGAGCGGAAGGTAGTTTCCTGGAATGGAATTAGATCCGACTGTTGGGATTTAACACACACTGCTTTTCCAGAAGTGCTGTAAGATTATTAAAGCATCACAGCCTCATTTAGTTGCTTTGTAATCTGCTCTAATACGTTTCTCTTAACCTTCACGCTGATGAGGCTGTTGCGTAACAGACACTGAAGGCCAGACCTTGTGTTGCTTCAGTGCGTGGCAGCCCATGCCCAGGGGTCCCAGTGAGCCTGGGCTGTGTTTTCACTCTTGAGATGGTGTGGCAAGCCTGCCTCCGGGCTGCGGACAGCATCCCTGAGTGCACAGCAAGGTACCCTGAAGGTTACTCTACGCTGCTATGTCTCGTTGCTGAAACACCCCCGCTTTCACGGGGCACCGCGGCACTTCTCTTGATGGGGTACTGGTCAACTCTTTCTTTTTCTGTAGCTAGATTTTGGTTGCATATGAAAGCATACATGGCTCTTGTGAAGGAGGTGCTTATTGCTTTCATTAAATGTTTCCATTGAATTAAAATTTCTTATCTCTAACCAGAGAGATCATTGATCCAACTTTAATTAGAAGAGGGATTTAGGCGACAAGGGAGAGCCCTTGCTGAGCTTTTTAGAAGGATGAAACATTGCAGCGCCCATGCTGCTTGCATGCACCTGTAGATTGGGAACGCTTTTTGGGTGCTGGCTAAGCTCAGTGTGGCAGGGCACTTCAGCTGGGAATGGCCAGCTTAAAAACCCAACAAAAGCTTGGCTGTGAACTAGCGCCCCGAGGAACCCTGTGATGGCTGCCCGGCTGCTTGTCCTTGGTGGCATTTATAAGCAGTGGCTTTCACGCTGGGGGCTGCGGGGTGGTGGGGTTGGCACTGTCTGGCTTTCAGTGGCAGTTAAGCAGTGTCCTTCAGTGTGTGACTGGAGCTTGCAGAATTCAGTCCCTAAAGTTACCTTTTAGGACAATTTTCCACGTTATTTCTGTGATTGAAAGTAGGTGCCTTTCTGCCTTTTTTTTTTTTCAAATTCCATCTCCATTGAAATCAAAGCCAAAAGTATTTTCCTCATTTTAATGTTTAGATCCTTTGAAATTCTGCATAGTGTCTACTTGCACCTTTAGCTGACTCAGTAGTTCTATCCTCCCGATCACCCAAGCCCAGACTCCGGCTAGGAGTGGTGTAGGGCTCATTCTTTACAGTGTTTAGATCTCAGCTCTCACTGTAAAAAAAAAAAAAAACAAAAAAACCCCCCAAAAACAAAAACAAAAACAAAAACAAAAAACACCCAAACAAACAAAAAACAAAACCAAAACGATTCAAAGTAGCAAAATTCCCCAGGTCATCTGTGAAAACTGCAGTTCCTCCTGGTACATACTGAGTATTTCAGGCCACCTCAGCTCTGCTCCTTTGATTAATCAGTAACTGTAAAATAACATCTTTAGACAAAACAAAAGCATGAGTTATCTTGCATTTGCATCTTTATTCTACAACACAAGCAACATAAATAGTTTATAATTTTGTTTTAAAATATTTCCATTTCAGAGTTCCGTCAGAATAAAATATACACAAAATACAATTTGCAAGCCAGCTTACAGTGACTGCCTGACCACGGGACACCCAAGGACCAAACAAAGCTAGCAGTACAACAGGATGCGGCGGACACGGGGAGGTGTTTTGCGAAAGAAGAGCAGAAAGGTAGGGGGAGGAAACATGGATGAGGCTGGGGAACTGCAGCTAGGTATGAACTCAGCAGAAGGTAAACCCAACGTAAGCACTCGCTTGACAGGGTGATTTGCAGTCTCTCTTAAAAAGTATTAGTGGCTCCTCCTGAATATACAGCTAAGGAGATGAAGTCCTGGGAAACATGTTTTGTGGTAAAATGTTTTCTATGGCAGCCATCATCTTGGAAATAAACTTTTTTTTTTTTTAATTTTCAAACAGGAGAGGCTTAGATCTTTGGCAAAACGGAGTGTCCACTCCCTTTGGCTCGCTTTCAGTTTTCAGCTCTGGTTGAAGGGCCCATGCAAGTATGTTTGCAGGCTGATAAATAATAGCAAAAAGGGGGGTGGGAAGAGAAAGCGGGGGGAACTGAAAGAAGGTGCTTGCTGCTGTCATTGCATATTTTTCAATCTCTTGCTCTCATCTGCTCCAGCAAGCAGCATGCAGCACAGGGCTCTGTCACCACTGTGCTCTGCCCTTCCTGGCTGTTCTCCCTTTGGTGTTTTTCAATCTCTTGCTCTCATCTGCTCCAGCAAGCAGCATGCAGCACAGGGCTCTGTCACCACTGTGCTCTGCCCTTCCTGGCTGTTCTCCCTTTGGTGTCAAATCCTTTTTACCTCTGCAGCGCTGGGGCTCGGGAGCCACAGCCTGCTCACAGAGGCGGTATTTGTCCCTCACTTGAACCTGCGTGCCCGTGCCTCTCTGCGGGCTCAGCTCTCGTGCCTCAGCTGGCTTCATGTGGAAGCATGGCACTTCGCTGCAGCCCAGATGAACCACGTGTCTGGAGAGGACACAGGGCCCCAGTGCTTCATGGTATTTAGATTAAATTTATGGAAGTACGTAACTACCTTTTGAAAAGTTGGGGTAAAAGGATTGAAATAGATCCCGTTGCCATGTTTCTTAACACAAAATGCCCTCCATAAGCTCAGTTCCCTGATTCAATGTGGCAGTGGAGACTATGCAAACCTCAACTTGCAAATTTTGCCCAAAATAAGGAGAATTTGGGGGATTTGGTCCCACAGGCAAGCTCATTATTGCATTAATCCAGGATTACAGAGAGTAGCTCCACTGATATTCACAGAACTAGGGCATTTCTTCTTCCCCCTGCTTTTATGTTTTAGCTTGGAGACCTCTGAGCACTAAGTGAGAAGTCTGATGCATACTTACACCATGTACTTCTATGTTTTTTCTTTTTAAACGGTCAACGCTCCATGAGCGGCCAAAGCTCTTTGTTTAGTATTATATCATACAGTTAGTGTCACAGGTAAAGTGTATGTTCTGAGGGGGATTAGCGGAAAGAGCAGAAAGAGGTGCTACAACTTCTTGCAGCTGTACAACATCCTGGAGTGCCAGGCGTGTTGCTGGTGAGGGCTGCTCAGAGACCCTTAGGTTGTATCCCTAAGGAAGCTCTACATAAAATTGGGAGGTGGTTGAGTGAAGAGGGATCTCTAGCTGCTGGATGCTGTTATCCACATTGCATAAAATACAACATTTGTGCTTCTGTGCTATGGTAACTTGGTCCTTTTACACTGAGAAAAAGAGAAACTTTGTTGCCTTTTTTTTAATTGATCGTAGTGCTTTAGCTCTTTAAACAATTGTGGAATGATCAGAAATTGAAAAAAAACTAACTGTATTTCATGTCATATGTCATGATCAGCACTGTATACAGATCTTCCCAGAAATTACTGTAACCAGAGTAATGAGTAAATATCTTGCTTAAGCATAATCTTAGCACAGCCCCACAAAAGCAAGGGCAAGGGAAGAAAGCACATCACTTTTCTTTTTTTGGTGAATTAAACCCAATTTATCACTGAGTAATGGCATTTCTAGAATGGATTACTAAAGGTTAAAATAGCCAAACCACATGCTCGATTTCTGAATAAGCTTCTACACCGATGAGCTAGGTAGAAATAAATTACTCTGGCTTCCTCTGGTCAGCCTCCTACATGTTAAAACTGGCTCTGTGCAAACGTGGAGGTTCTAGTTTTGGGGCGCTGGGATGCACAGGAGCATGCGGTGGCTCTTGTGGCTTTTTCACGCAGGAGGCGTACAGAGGACAGCAGCAGAGAGGGGGCCATCGGCAACTGTACAGGACTTCCCCCTTCCTGAGAACTTGTGAACCTGTACGTAGGGACTGAAGGACCGAGGCCTGAGTATTAAAGATATCCAGCTGCGTAACTGGCATTGATTTCAACAGCGTGGGCACTCTGAACGTGGGCCAAAGCTGCGAAGAGACGTACAAAGTGCAGCAGCACAGGGAGCTGGACCTCGCTGCTTGCTAACGTGCTCGCCCCTCGGTTTCATACTGGTGCTGCGCCGAGCGCTGCAAGGGAGATACCAACGCTGAGACGCTACTCTGTCAAGTGCAGATGGAGGTTACATATGGTAACTCAAGTTATTTAAAGGTGGGGGTTGTCTCTTTGGCAGGTGAGGATTTGTCAGTGAATTTTACAGTAAGGTTTAGGTTTTAAACAGAACTTGAATCTCAAATTGAAAGGCCAAGTACCTTACAAATCAGGGGTGTAAACTGCTTGGCCGTGACAGGAGCCAGCTATAGTCCAGAGGACATGAATTTTTTATCTGTGATGAGGCAAAAGCTGTGTTGCCTGTGCTTGGAGTTTTACAATGAAAGTTTTGCCCTGGTATATGTAAATCTTTCCACTAAATTAAGTCAGTTATTCTCACATGAGTGTTTATCCCTAGGAGAGTATTACATCTGTTTGTATCTTAACATCTTAAAGACAAGGAAGCACATCAACCAAGAGAGAGTGGTGGTAGTTCCATGGCTGCTGAACGCTCGGCAAAGAGTACTGGGGGGAAGTCACCACAACAACTGCATTAACCACTGCTGCTGTGACACAAATACTGAAGAGAGTGTGGTAAGCATACTACTAATGTGGATATCGCTCTGTAAATATGCAGAATGCTCAGAGTACGAATTTATGAAATTACAGGAATCTATACATAAACACATCAACTGTCTCATATATCTGCATATATTCACACTATAGAATAAAGTGCAAATATATGCAGTGGCCTGAGACCGTGTCAGTGGGGTCAAACCCTGCTCTTGCTGTACAAGAAAAGTAGCACTTTCCTGTCCTGATGAGTACGCTGCTTTTTGTAGCTTTAAATATGTGGATGGTGATGAGCTGTTCCACATAGGTAAAGGTGGTTGATGCTAGCCAACACCACCTGCCCCTATTAGTGGCTGCCTACAAGATTTTAAACCGCGATGTTGTTGCCTCTGATTGCTGTGGTGGCCCTGAGGAGGGTGGAGTGAACTAGGCAGAGGCAGCAGAGGTGCAGCTCTGCTACTCAAAAGGATGCCAAACTGCTGCACTTATTTATTTATTTATCTATTTATTTATTTATTTTTATGCAGTTCAGTTAAACAAAAATTTCTGGTCAGTCATTTTTAAAAATAACTGGCCTGTTCAATAAAAATCAGACCCAATTCCTATAGAACTTTATGTGACAAAAAAGTAAGCGCAAGAAAAGGACAAGGGGCAATGGCTACAAGCTGGAACACAGGAAGTTCCGCACCAACAGGAGGAAAAACTGCACAGTGGGGGTGGCAGAGCACTGGAATAGGCTGCCCAGGGAGGTGGTGGAGTCTCCTTCACTGGAGATATTCAAGACCCGCCTGGACGCCTATCTCAGTGCTATGTCCTAGGGAGCCTGCTTTGGCAGGGGGGTTGGACCCGATGATCTCTCGAGGTCCCTTCCAACCCCTACAATTCTATGATTCAAAAGGAAATAATGTGGTCATTAAGCAGAGCAAAGAGAAAGCACAAGCTAAGGCTATGATAGACTCTTTTTTTTTTTTTTTTTTTTTTTTTCCAAGGATCAAATGTTCTGAATCAAGAGTAAAGCTGATAATATGATGCCCTTAACTTGTGCATTAGGTTTCGGGGCTGTACGAAAGGACGTGAATGGGTTATGTGAGAAAGACTTACATATGTGGCTACAAGGGCTACCTTGTTCTAGTGACTGAGGTGCTTCCCCACTCACAAGTGGAGAACAGAGAAGTCACTGTAGTGGGGTACAGCTGGCCATGACTGGGGTGTTCAGAGTTGGGGAGTCCCCTGCTGAAGCTTAGGATAGGCTCCTGGCAGCACCCTTTTCCTGGGATTGTTCTGGCAAACTCCTTCCTTGGGGCAAACCCTGGCTTTGTGGGGCCTGAAGGTAGCACCCAGGCAGCCTTAAGCCCAAAGTATGCATGAAACTGCTCAGGTCTCTCGCTGGTGACTTCACAAGTTTAGCATTGTACTTCTTTGGGGCTTGCTGATGTCTGTGGTCAAACTAACAAAAAAAAAAAAAATAGCCAAGAATTTGATTTATTTATAACTTGAAGGTGCATCAGAAAGCTTCTGCAGCTTAGAGTAATGGTTCCTGAAGTGGCCATGGGCTGCTCTCCTCACCTGCTTACCATTTTACATACAAGGAAAAGGAAGAGCAGCACATGTTAAACTCAACTTACATGAAGCCTATTGCTTCAAAGATTCCTTCACCCCACCCTCATCCTTTTAAATTGCATTTCTGGAATTACTCAAAGTTACTCATGACCTCTTATGGAAGGGTGTTAATGAGCAGAGGCACTGAGGGTGACAATGGGCACTTAGTGCATAATTTGGAGGGCAAAGTTTAAAATAGGGCAACAGCAATACAGAAAATTTACTCTTACTCATTTCCCATATGGTACTGGTAGTGTAAAAAGTTGAAATGAAATATTTTGAGTCAAGACTGTGGCTAATCAAATACCACTAGGCTATGTTGTGTTCGTGGGCTTGTGGGGGTGGTGGTACTGTCGCTTCTAGAGCTTTTCCTTCTGTTTTACAGAAGGATTTCTGTATTGCAACCACACCATCTAACCACGGTGTTTCCTAGATACTAGGCCCTCTTCCAGAGTCCTGAGTGATTCCATTGGTACAGCTGTCAATTTTAATTCTCCAATATAATTTAGGGATTTGCTTTAGTTTTAGATTAGTACAGCAAGGATCTGCATCCATTCAATGCACATGTAATGAAAAACAACATACACTTTGTTAATTTGATTTCTGTTGTTGCCTAATTAACGCACTGTTTTAAACCTCATTCTGTATAGATGCCCAATAAAAACTTTAACAAAAGATATAACCACCCCTTTAATCTACCTAAAGAAGTGTAAGAAAGACATGGCAAGAGAAATTAAACCATGCCACTACCCTCCTCTATACTATGGGCTAATCTCACCTCTCCCCAAGGAGGTACTAAAACTGTTGGGGGAAATTCACAATTGATAAAACTGTTAAATTACTAATTTATAATGTCAATGTAGAGGTTAAAAAAGAGTTGTTTTAAAGGAATTTTTATGTCCTTGAAACAATTTAGTAAAGGGAGGTTTTGAAAGAAAGGGAAACTGTGTGACTGACACTACAGAAAGTTATGGGAAACATACTCCCTGCGCAAGTCTAGCAGGTGGCAAATGGGAAGGGGGGAATGGAGGGAAAAAGCAGGAGGACAGCAGCAGACTCTTTGTAAACACCTCAGTTTAGGTGATGGCTGTCCAGTGGAGCCTCCTGGCTCCCTCTGCTTTCCTAGACTAAAGATGCTAAAAGCAATTAGTTGTGCAAAATCCAGGCCTGATATAAAGAGATGCCATTTGGAGGATGCTTTGGAGCAGGGACTGAAGCTGTATATTTAGTTGGTGTGCACATTTTAAAAGCCTTGGGAGAATACCATTAAAGGATCACCCAAGATTAAAATCAACAATAAATTATTTCAACTTCTAATCATCAAGTTATGGTGTATGGGAGTACCAGATGGAACGTCCCAGGGGCTCCGACATAACTTGTGCAGCAAGGTTACCCTTTGCTGTGCCTAGTGTGAACAGCATCACATAAGTATTTGGCAATACAATAGTAAATCCTTCCCCTTCTCGCGCCATATCCTTCCCCCCCCCCCAATACCAACAAATTGTAGTAGTCCCTATAGCAGAGCTGCACAGAGGGGGATGCATCTCCATGATGATCTGTCTCCTTCTCTTTACAGCAGCAGACAAGAAATGGGAGAGACACATACCTTTCTTTCAGACTATTTTTCATCTTCATTCAGCTCAAGGTGGAGTGTGGACCTTAACAAAGGTGATAAGGGTGTTCCTGGCTACAGCAGCGCTATATAAGCAAACATACATTTCCAGTAGAAGCATAAGCTAACATCGCTGCAGCATTGCTTGAACTGGAACACTTTAACTCTACTCTGTTTAGTTGAATGCTGGATATTGGCACATGCTGGTATTTGCACTATGCTGTGTCTTCCCCCCAGCTTCACAGGAAACAGCAAAACAAACTTCCCTGTTGTCCTTCAGGGGAATTAGAGATGTGGAAAAATGATCAGCTGTAGGCATAGCTGAAGAGGCAGCCAGGGTAGCTTTGTAGAGAGGGCAGCTTGACAGTGTCATTTCTCTTCAAGCAATACTCCAAAAGAGCCATGAAAGGATGAATAGTCTGTGCTTGGTTCACCATTTTTAGACCTGGGTTACTTTAATAGTCACTTAAATGACTACATTTGGCTACCCCAAATGTGATCAGACTTCAAAGGCTCTTCTCAGAACAAAATAAATTTCCACTTTCTCTAATGAGTGGGGCATATAATTAACTACAATAATCTTTATTTGGGTTTCCTCTCTCATGCTAATTTCAGAAGGGAAAAAAAGTTACCCTAAACAAGTGTCCCCTTTGTACTTGCCCTGGAGCCCCTCATTTTTCCTGACTTTAAAAAAATAAATAACTAAAAGTTACATAGGCTTATGGGCCTGGTTTGACATCCAGGTGACAGTTGCATTCACAGCTAATTTTAAGTGTGGAAGTTCTGCTGCAGTTAATTGTGGCTCTCACTGTTGCAAATTTCAATTAAAATGGCGGCTACTGAAATGTATCACCCCTTTAGGTACCAGATGGATTTACTGGCAGTTTCTGGGTTCTGGGGCCATTCCAGACACCCCAAGACACACTCATGTTTTGCCTCCTTTGCTAGTGTGAGTGAGCGACACACAGTCTCAAGTGGATAGAGGATATACATCAACAAACTCATTGTTTCTTAATTTATCACCAACAACCAGGCAATTAATGAACCCCCAAATACTACTTTGCTGTATACCTTGGATGTCTTCTCCCCTTTGCAACAGAGCACCGCTAGGTTTAAATGATGATATCGTAAACTCGGCCCACTCTTCCCAGCCATTCCCGTACTGCCTGGCGGACACGGATATCTGTCACATGGCAAGTCAGCTGGCTGATACAGGGGAACACCACTGGCTGTAGGGCTGTGAAAGTTTGGTCTGGCAGGGCCTGAATCTGGTTGAGAACTGTCAGCACCATGTTGGTCCATGCCTACAAACAAATTGGATACAAAAAAATAATTCTTTAGAAGACCTTTCTAAATCGATGAGCCCATCAGTTGAGGCAGAAAATATCTGGTGGTTGAAGCCTCATGAAGAGGACTGAGTAATGCCGTTTATGGCATTATTGCATTATGGCATTTGGCAATGCCAAATATTCATTTAATGTTCAGTGTGTCTTCCTAATTTACATTCAGTACTGTAAGTCATGGTTTGACTTTGTATTGCAGGTATCATGTCTACCCTTCATAATGTTTTATTTCACCTCACAGTGAAAAAAGACTTTCAAGTTTGATGCTTCCACTGATTTGTTCACTTGGACATGCAAACACCAAGTTTCTATTTAGCAACAAAGCCCACTATTTCTGCCGTGGAATTAACAAAAAAAAACCTTCTTAAGTACAAAAGCATTGTGGCAAGCATCATTACACTTTCAAAAGCCCATAAGTGGGCTAGAGCAGAAAGCAATGAGTTCATTGTAGGCTGTTCTTAGGACTAAGTGCAGCTTTGGCCCCAGTCACAGAAGCACTCTTGAAAGCTGTACTAGTATATGCCTGACAACACTTCCCTGAAGACTGATTTTCTTTTGATAGGACAGAATCAGGTTTCTACCAGTGCCAGCTGCTGAAATATTCAGTCCTCATCATGATGACTTCTTTATGTAACAAAGACATTTAATGAAGAGATTATAATCATTATAATAAAAGCAATATTATAGGTATCATCTTTTTAATTACTGCTATTATTCTACAGTATGTCCTACCTGTATCTGGGCCTCGGCATCCCTAACAGATATATTCAGAGAGCTGACTGTGGATCCTGAGCGAGGTCTCTTCTCTTGTCTCAGGATCTCTGGGCCAGCACTAAATGAATGCCTCATTTGACCTTGATCTATAAGATGTTGTGGCCGTTGGAGTGTGGGCGAGTCTGGCCCTCTTGAAGCCAGGAGCTCCCCTTTCATTTCCACTTTGACTTCTTTGGTGAAAGATGTCATGGCCTGTTGCTGCTTTCTTTTCTTGTATTCTGTCATGAGCTTGGAGATAGTTTTGTCAGTGGCTATGGTGTAGATCTTGTTGCCAGCACTCTCCCACCATTCTTTTTTCCTGGTTTGCTCTTTTTTCTCTGGTTTAGGACTTAGGGGGGCAGGTAGCAGCAACATTTCTCCACTCCCTCCTCGAGGTGTCAGGCTGTCTCCCAGTTGATCCCTGATTTGACTCCTGTCATCTTCCGATGGCGTGTCCTTCCCAGATTGCCCTCCGGTCGATGGGGTGGAGGTTTCTGAATGAAAGGATGGTAAAATGAAGAAAGGGTCGCCTTTGAAGACTGGAGGCTCCTCTACATTATTCTCCAGGTCCAGATGCATCTGGATATAGTTGTTGCACAGTTCCATACAGAGCTTATGAAGCCGCTTGATGAGCCATCCCCAGTCTGCATTGCTGACAGGCTGTACACTCAGAGATGGTATTCGAGCCCTCCACTGTCTCTTCTCCTTCCCTCGTGGGGGACTGACCTGGGCAGTTTCTTCAAAAATGTCTTCATCTTCTGAAGAACACTGCTGTGATGAGTCTGTGCTTCTCTCATCATCTTCAAAGAGGATCTTCTTTACTTGCTCTGCCGTGATGTTCTCCTGGTTTGTCAGGATTGCACAAACCAAAGCATGGAAGTAGATGTTGAAGCTCATTGCTGACTGGCGATACAAGTTGGCAGCTCCACTAATGCCAGACACTTTTTTCAGCAAACACTTCAACCCAGGTCTGGAGTCAAACTCCCTGGCTGTTCTATAGGAGTCCAGCAGTAAGTCAAAGATGACAGCCAGGTTTTGCATGGAGATGTACCTGAGAAAACCAGCCAACTTGTTTTCTGGTACTTGTATTGTCATTTTCTCCTCCAAGTTAGAAGGGCCTTTCACGAATTCTTCCAGTAAGATGTCATATAAATTCTGGAGCAGTACTTGGTGGGACAGCAAGCTCACCACTATCGTCCTGAAAGGAATACTTGGTAAACCAAGCATGGGAAGGAAAAAAATAAAATTAAAATTGTGCATTGGGCTTTTACTAGAAGTACAGGAATATTTCATATTTTAGAATCTAACATGAAAGATACAAATGAAAGGCCAAATTTTCAGAGCTTTGTTACAAAAAAGTGTAGGAAGATAAAAGTTGTCTAGAACGGTCTTTCTGCTACTCTTTCAAATACTTTCCTAGAAAAGATGATGCTTACATTGCTTAAGAAAAATAACTGTCCACTGCAAGTACACTAATGGCACTTGTGCAGAGGTGGTATTAAAACAAAGCTCTATTATAATTTTTGTCCTTTTCTCCAGAGATGTCTAATACTGAGGGATTAAATATTCCCTGTTTCAATTTCAGGGCAGCTGCAAGTACTCTGAGTATTTCAGCGTGCTATAACTGAGGAATCTATTTACACAAAAGATATGCAGCACTTCTGCCATCGCTCCCTGACTGCATTTTTTATTTTTGTTGCTGAACTTTGGCTAAGTTGTAATAACCTTAAAATCCCTCTACTGGCATTTCAGCAAACCTTAACTTTGCCATAACAAATTGAGGCCAAAACTGGCTACCACTCAGTTTCCATTTCCACTAATGCCAGGAGTACTTCTTAAAAATAAATCACAAAGAGCCAACCAACCAACCCACCCTCTACAGAAACATCAGCAGTGCAATGGAGCATGTGAAGAAGCTCAAGTCTTGTTGAAGGCACATTTCACTGTTTGCTCTTAAGACTTCAACTTGAGACCCTAGCACGGAAACTAACTTTGTTTCTCACATGTAATACTCAGTGATTCTTAATTGTGCTCCTGTTAGAGAGATGCTCTGAGTTGTTCTGGATCTCACTGATATTCAATTTGCACAGGGAAATGGCAATTTTCAATTTTGCCCAGGAATGGCAAAATCCCCCAGCCAAAGTTTTCAGGTCATTCACTAGTAAATAACATTGAGAGGCATACAGGCAAGGGAGGCTAGGAAGAAAGGGTGGACAGGATTGTTGTTTGGTATCTCATGTATTTAAAATTCTAAACTGTGAAACCTATCTTAAGGCATTAAAAAAAAAAAAGGCTTTGCATAACATTACAGTGGCGATGTTTTAAATGGAGCTGATGCTCTGGTACACATAGTAATACTTGTTTTGATTTAGAGAACGATGATGGATCACATTTCAATTAGCACTACTATCTAGTGAGGAAGAGATTTTTCAGTTTGCTTGCAATATTGAAGTTTTAGGTCTAAGTTAAAGTAAATCTTCATGTATTATGAGATTCAGCTGTAGACCTTTACTTTTTTTTGTTGCAAATTTATTCTACTTTCATTAAACAGCTTTCAAAAGTTTGCAAAATACCAAAACAAAAAGTCATTTTTTGGGAGAAATATCAAGACTTAGTTTTGAGAATGCAACACTTAAACAAAACCAACCCAAAACAACCAAACAAAAAACCCAACAGAAAAACACATACTTTAGTTCTCAGAATTTTGCCTTATGTTAATTGACTTATAAAAGCACACAAATGATCCCAATTTAAAAATAAAAAAAATCCACAACCCCCCAAAAAACCAAACCACAAACCAACCCCCAAAACGCAAGCAAAAACCCTCACAAAACCAACACAAACCTCCTGAGACTTCTGATGGACTAGCATATGCTTGGTCATGTAGAAGCTATAGGTCAGACAGAATTGTTCTTCTAGGGTTAATTTACCTGTGTCATTTTGCTTACCATGACACAGCTGCCAGTGCTGATACATCAGTAAAATTTAATAGTGTTATTATCTGACAGTGCTAAAATCTTGATGATTAATACATACATTGGAGCTCTATATGGGGAAGTAGTTTTCTGCTGTAAAAATCATTAGAGGCTCTGACTCAGAAAATCTCTTAAGAGCATGTATAAAGTTAAATGAGTGCTTGCATTGATTTCAAGAGACTAATCCTGTTCCAAAAGCAGGATCAGAATGGAGATCTGCTTTTCCTTGTAATAGTCAAAAAGTCAATTTCCAAGGACAGTTTAAAGTACTGCTCAATTCCAAAATAAACTAGTACAGAGCTATAGGTGAAAACACACAATGCCAAAGCTGGTTAAGGATAGTATTTTCTTATTTTGGCCAAAGTTTTGAACTGAAATATCTCATAACTTTTTAAAGAAAGAAGAAAAGATCCCTTACCCCAGCTTCCTGTGAAACGATGCAGCGTCAAGGAAACAAAAGCAAAAAGGGAGAAGAGGAAACCCCACTAAGGTTAAAGTAAAACTTTTGAAAGGCCAGTTACTAGCATGCAAGACAGACATATTACTGCACTGCTGTGGCAAATAATATGAAAAACAGTGGCACAGTCAACTTCTGAGCCCTGTTTTGGTGAAAAATGAGCATTGCTGGGGTAATATTTGCCTATTGGCATATACACTTTTTGCAGTTGTTTAGACAAAGCGCAGTGTGAGAGCATTCAGAGTTTGTATTAATTGCAAGCTTTATTTATTTATTTGTTCAAAGACAAGCAAGACCCATGCTACCTTTATGAACCCAGCCTGTTAGATTGTATGGCCTTACACGCCATGAGATGGGAATACTCCAGTCTTTTGCTTTGCATTCATTATAACAAGAAGAATGCTCTGCAAACCTTTGGATAAAGTAGATATTTTCCCACCAAGAAGGAATGGTTTAGACTGTGATCTCAACCTTTCTTCATCTCTGCGCAGGGCCCTATTCTCTGAAGGCAAGGCAACAGAGCACCTGCTCTTGGGGGAAACTTCTGTACAGCTCTGTAAGAATAGAGACATCTTGCACGGTCTTTCTTCCTGCCCGTCCAAAGAAGGACCAATCACATTCTGGCTCCTCATTGCAAACAATAGTTTAGTTTTGAATGAGAACACCTGAAGTTGTACAGAAGCAGGTTTGGTATCCAGTAAGAGACAATTTCATGCCATGTATTACATACCTTGCAATACAAACACAAACCCTGAATGCAGAAGTCTTAATTCATGGCCATATTGCTGTTACAGCAGTTGTTTAAACAACTGAGTGCAAGCAAAAAGAAATATTCTTTGACAGGATCAGATTGTCATGCAAATGCATGAGTTTCTGAGGTGGCAACATATAGAAGGACTTCCACAAAAATAAAGTGCCAAGCAAAAACAACGTTCCCTAGATCAGTATGTTGACAGTTTCACAGCTTTGGATGTGGTCTCTTCAATTTTTACTGATCCAGTTTATCCATTAACTTTTTCTACCTTCTTAGTCCAGTAATACTGAATTTAAAAGACTATTAGTGAAGCAGATACTTCATTTCTAGGTATCATTAGACATGTAACAGTACTTCCAAAGCTTTCTTCAAATTGATATTTTTAACTCTACTTCTTAAATAGAAGAAACGCAATGTTGGAAAGATTTTCCTAGTATTTCCTATCAGAATTCTGTTCTTAATTTCATCTGCATTCCCTCTACTTGAAGGCTTTGTGTGGCTTATGTACCCTACCAACTTCTATTATCTATTAGAAGCATCTTGCTTATTTAGCTTCCTAAGGGCCACATTATAGACCCTGACACAGGCTTGTCTATAACTGTAACAGCTCTTGCATATGCCTGCTCATCAGTGTATGATTATGGGAACATTTAGAGAGTAGATAGTAGTAAGTTATTGTCTCCTGTGTCACAGTTTTTATTTGATTGATGTACTTCATTTTCTTGATGAGACCTGTGGAGAGGCATGGTTTCCCAGGCTCCGTTCACATCTCTGCCAGCCAGACAGTGTTTTTATCTTGCTTTTAATGACATAGTATTTTCCTGAGATGTTTTACCTTCTCTGGGTATGCCCATTTGGTTTCTTATCTGGTGGCAGGTCAATGATGAGCACACACGACTGGGCATGTTCAAACCCTTCCTTGTTGCTAGGGGTCTTTGGGGAGCACTGAGTCTCTAGCATGAAGACCTAAAAAACAAGAAGTTACATAAAACAATGAGTTTAGCACTTGCACTGGGTCCTTGGCAGGGGCCGAGAAGAGGATTTTCTGCATTGTGAAAGATCTCTTATGACGACTTATTTTACAGTGATGGAGAGAACGCAAGGCATACCCCCAGGCAGACCTTCCCTGGAGTATGCTGCTTTGGTGAAACAGCCTCAGAGCCACGGACTACCTCCAGAAACCCAGCAGAGCACAGGGCAAAGGAGAGACATCTTTTTCTTTGAACTCGTATAAAGCATAATACCAAATGCCAAAATAAGCTTTCTGCTGTCTGTAAGCTATTATCAGAAAATATAGGGGAGATAAGGACCTGGTTGCATAGTTAGCCTGTTTTACCTAGAAAGGTTGGTTGTTGGAAGGGTTATTTTCAGCCATGAAGGTGCAACAGACACCTAACTTGCAATTCTTTGAGCGGGAAATAGGGAAACAGCTCTCAGTTGCTGTAGCTTTGTTTTGTAGTTTAGTAGTTGTGTTGAATCCCCGCTGAGACGGGCTCAGTGCCACTAATAGCGTCTATAAGAAAAGTATAAATGCCACATTCTCTGTTTGAGTTCTACATCTTTAAAACAATTTTTTTTCTGTTCAAACAAAGCCTGCCACTGCCACCTTATTTGTGATCTCAAATTCTGGTCTGTGTGTCTCAGATTTTCAAGCAGCATCACGGTATGCTTAGTCAAGTCAGAAACTGACACCAAACATCTGCTGGCTCTTTTAATCCAGCTGCATTGCCATGCTGAAACTGTCATACAGTATGTACAGTGTTATGGTACCCTGCGGGTCATCGAGTTCAGTCTGCTGTACTTCCAGGAACTTGTTTCATATAACCACTTTCATAAAATGAACCACCTCCATCGTAGTCAAAAGGACCCTGAGAAGGTCATCTCCAAGCTTGCTCTGCTGACTAGGAGTTAGTGGTGAGTTTTAAATCATTTGTTAAATGTCAGCATTATCCTCTAGTTCTCAGTAACTCTTCTCTGCAATTTATACCCAGGTACTTACAGAGAAAAAAAAAAATCTGCATTCCTCTTCAAACTCTGCTTTGATAGGTTGAACAAATCTTGGTTTTCTAGTTTCATATTACAGTCTCTGTTCTATGGCATTTTTTGCCCTTTGAAATTATTATTCTTTAACAGAGTAATAAAAAATATGAGACATTCTAGAGAAGAATTCATAATGCCACTACTATTTCCTTTTCTCTATCAGAAACGTTTCCACTGATGTATGCTAGAGTTGCCTTTTTTAAAGATACATTATACAACAGGCTCATCATCAGTCCTTCTCAGGTACTTATGTATCTTCCCCCACCCTGGGCATTCCTAATTCCTACTTACAGGGGAACAGTTTTAAGGGTTTTTTCCTATTTTTATTTTTTTTTTTCTTAATACTACTGTTAGGCAAATTAATGTCTGGGGATGAGGAAGCTTTTGCCCATTGGATTGGCGAGGAAGGGGGTGGTAAAGATGGACTTTCATAAAGAAAAGCCTCAAGTTTAAAAGGTTCTCTGACTTCCCCTGAAATGTCAGTCAGTACCTGTTGTGCCATGGCTCTGATTCTCCAGTATTCAGCTTCAGCACTTGGCGAGAGGGAGGGGGCTGCCACCTTCACTTCACAGGCATCTCCACTAAAGCTTTCAGAACCACTGTGGAAATAGCCCAACAGGTTCTATAGAGAGACACAACATCAGACTTTCACTGTGCGTTAAATGAAGTCAGTGGCTGTAGCGTTATCCAGCCTGTTCACGTGCAATACAAGATACAGAGTGATCTGCCCCATTACCATCAGGCAGTCACCCGCTATTTAGTATCTGATGCAAAGGCATTACAACTTATGTAGTCTGGCCTGTGATGACCTAACAGGATTTTTTTGTTACAAGAAAGATAGTAGGTTGAGAAATGATCTATATGGAGCACACAGCTACAGGAGCAAGTAAGCAACTCTGTCTTCTGTCTAGTTTTAGCCAGTCCAGAGGAAGAAATAGATCAGAAGGTAAGTTGTCACCTACCAAACTCTTCTGATTTCATACTGGCAGGGCAATTTTAAGATAAGTCAGGACTGTTAGTGACTACGTGTTGTCTGCACATGTTTAGAAAAACTGATTTCAGTCTCCTTTGTTGATCCATCACCTTTTGTTGCGAGTGAATTGACAAAATAACAAAAGCTACCACATAATCCTTACACTTCTTTTCTTGGCTCTGTACCCAAAAACTTTTCAGAAAAGAAAAAGCAACCTGTCAAAAGTTAGTGAGTCTATAAGTAGTGTGATTACATTTTGACTGTCAGCAAAAAGGCAGTCTACCTTTACTGGCTCCAGAGTGGCAGAGAATGCATCCTGCAAGGCACAACAAGCAAGCCTCCACATCTCTTCAGTAAAAACAGGCCCTGCTGTCACTAACACATACCTGCAAGGACACAGGAGAATGTTACCATGCTCAAGAATGAACTAGACAATTCTTACCTGTAATGGGAGAGGGTTGAAAATAGCACAAAAGGCCCACTCAGTAGCTAGCTAATGATATCCAAGCTCCTCAGTCGTTACCCCAACCAATTTTTGTAAATAGACTGTAGTGTTGACTCCCCACCCCCCTTTCCCCTGCCTTTGCTTTTCCTCTTTAAGTAGCCATCTTGCCAGGACAAGAACCACATGTTGTGTAACTATATAATGCAGTGCTTATTTTGATTATGACTGTAATTACCTGAAGACTGTGAAAGGTATTAATTACCTCTAAAGACCTGTGAATTCCAACAGAAAGACCCTTGATTATTTTTCCTAAGGACTAATTATTGACTAACTACATATAAGTCATGTACAAGTGCTTTTTATGGGAACAATACACATAGCAATGCCTAAAATCACAGGTTCTGAAGCAGACAGAAAACGGCAAGAAAAGGTCAGTAAGTCTAAAATTTATTATTCAAATAACAAGAGACAGATCTCATAGTCTTCCTTTGAGATGTTAGCCAACTTAATCAGTCCACAAGTTCTTCAAAGATACAAAGTCATCTTTTTTTTTAATATGCTAACAGAATGAATAGAATCTGTTACCTGATACAAGAGCAGCCAACTCTGGAAATAATTTCTGTTGGTTCAGCTACACAGGCTACCAACAACTTGAAAAGATCTTTCAGCATGGTATTGATCATATTTTCATAACCAATATCTATAAGGAAAAGAACATAGACTGGTATTAACATCATTGCCTTTTCATTATAATTAAACCGTCTTGCTACACTTACATTCAGAGACTTTGAAAACCTAATCTTTTAATGCAGCTATCACTAGGATGCAATTTTGAAACATGGATCATATCAAACTGAAATAAGAACAGTCCTTTTGATATTAACAATATAAAATGTTTGGGCTTAAGTGGTACTAGAGAAATTCTGTTAGATCCTATTTCTGAATATTCTAGTTCTTTATGATCAAAACCTTAGTATCCTCTTTTGGAAAGTATAATATAAACTGTGATGATTTAATTTTGAAGACAGCCCTGCTCTGAGTGGAACCCGGACTAAATAACTTCCACTGGTCCCTTACAAGTTAATTTTCCCCATAGTTCTAAACCCTACAAAGAAAGAAAAAACCCTCGAATTTTCAAACCTCTTCCTCTTATTTTATGCTTGAGTAACCAACAAGCAATGAAACCATCTCCCCAAGCAGCTCTTCAGTAACATGCCACTGATGACTGTCAGTAGATGTGACAGTGCAATGACATACCTGAGTGTATGAAATTTTGAATGTGCTCCACTACGAGTTCACAGGAAAGGCCAATGGCATGCTTGAAGTTAGCGGATGCCACATCCCAGTAAGAATGGTCACCATGGCTGCGATGGAGCCAAAGAGACATCGTGGGAAGAAGAAGATGTACAACTGCATAAATGCCAAATCCTGGGCCTTAAAATAAACACAATGATGGTTGTATATTTTTGCTCACAAAGCCTACATGCACAGTAAATTTGCTAAGTTGTTCCAAGCTTGAGGGCAGAGGCAGTGCTAAAGAAAGCAGGTTCTGAAGCCCTGTTTGTGGGATGAGAGGGGTAAGCAGTTTTGGATCTAGTTCTGAGGTAGTGTATGAACATTTAGCCAACTGTATACCTGCTGTCTTTCCCAGCAGGTCTACAGGAATATATAATTTTCTTTTTCCATTTCCTGGACACCAGACACGTTTTCTGTGGCTAGGACACTGATGGAGTACTGCGCGTCATTATTTGTGCAATAAATGTGAGAGTATGTTCAACGTACTCTTCCAAGATGTCTTTTGTCAACACAGAACAACACATTAGCTGGAACAACAGATCATGCTCTGAGAAAATCCCTTGCTACTTGAGAATGTCTCTGTGCAGCTCTAGCCTAAGTAACACACTTTACAGTTGTGGTTTAGGATTCTAAGAGGTTCAGGCTCTACTAGCTCACACTTTATCAAGCCCTTTCATTACCAGGTGTCTTGGCAACATCCCTCAGCAATTCAAAGAGCAGATCCAAAGTAGGAGGCTGGTGCTGGCGGGGACAGTTGGATATGGCAGTTGTTAATTCTTCCAGCAGAATAATCCAGACATTGATAAGGCCTACAAGTAAGGAAACAAAGATTAAAAGCCATGAGTGAGATACTGCATTGACCACAGGTGGAGCTTGCTCTCAGTGACAAAGGCTAAGAAATTAATTAACTAAAAGATCATGGCGTCTTGCATGTTTGCTGTTGCTGTGTAATGGTTGTGGGCATTTTCTGAAATGATGGACTCCTTTTCCTTCACTTTTTATTAAGTTTGTGTTTTATCCCATCCTTCCCCCTCCATGTACATCTTGTTCTGGTCTTCTTTCTTAGTTTATTACTCCCACTAGTCCAGTCTCTTTAACCTTGGGTTTTTTTTTAAAAAAAAAAAAAAATAATGGGACATTTTACACTGCAAATTACACTGCAAATTAATGGGACATTACCACTGCAAATGCTGCCCAGAATGCTTTGTACTCATTTAGGTTATATGCTTTTAGGTAAGGATCCTAAGGTGATTAGCCCTAATTTAACTGGCTTTATTTGGTACCCAGAACTGAACAGTAATAATGCCTCATGAACTATCATCAGGCTGCCTCACGTTTCATCTTCAGATGTTAAGAGGTCACAGACAGAAGAGTATTAACTGTGGATATGGCAAGAGCTGGACAACTATGAGAACAGCAGTTAGGGATACAGGTAGTACTGTGAGTTCATAATTACATCAGCAAACACGTATCCCTAAAGGATTACATGATACGACTAGTTTTCAATACAATTTTGAAGACGGTTATGAATTGCTGCCCTTTAATTTTTCACAGATCACTTAAGTACTTACTAGTTCCCCATGGTATTATGAGTAACTAGAAGGATCTTGCATATTACACAAAAAATGTTCCTGCAATATATAGCGTTATTCTTGAGCTAAGTCTCCTTAAAAGGCTATGGGCTTATTAGGCTAACATGGATTTTGCTTTGGTTCACTAATAAGACCATCCTCTTTGCCACTGGTAGCCATGCTGACATAGCCTGTGTCTGCACAATGCTTGCTGGCTTATTGCGTTCCAAAAGTAATACAAAAGGCTGCAAGGGAACCTTATTTAAGATGCACCAAGTTTGCTGACTGCAAGACTCTTCCTGGGAATCAAGGATAACACAGTGAAATCATTACTTAGTAACTGGGTTGATCATTTATTTATTCACACCACTTCCACAGGGCAGTATATATGGTGACATTGTTTGGAGTCATATAGACTTTAATGATGTTTCTAGAGAAGGAAAGAGCACAAATAACGCAGCACAAAATCTGGGTGTCTTCAAATCTGGAAGAGCTGAGTATCTTCCAGAAACACCTTCTTGAAGAGATTGGCATGAAATCAAATACACTACGAAAATACACTGCACCACTACATGGCAAAGTAGGTTAAACCATTTTGCCCCGTCTCGTACTGACCTTCAGCACTAGAGTGCCAGGTGAAGCATTGTCTCCCGTCTTTGTAAAGTCAGTTTGCCCAGCAATGTTCTAATACCATTACCAGCTAGATAAAAATCGGGTGACAGTTTAGCATTTAGCTCTGACAAGAACCACATCAGAAGGTTCTTTGCTGCAAGGAGGCATTTCTATTCACAGCAAGACATTCACAGGCAGAGCCACTTCAGAACAGCAGGCAAGTGGTGCTCACGTGAGATGGGGAGATCCTAGGTCAAGTCCCAAGCCTGACTCAAAGCAGAGACTTTAGTCTCCCACATCTCAGGTAAACATCCTAAAATCTCCAGAGAGAAAAAAAAAAGCAAACCCAGACATCAAAGGAAGAAAGTACAAATCGTTTTTTGTTGTTTGTTTGTTTGGGTTTTTTTAAACAAAACCACAAAAAATCTAGGACTTGTGGTTTGCTTTTGTCATAGAGCAGCTTTTCTCTCCTTTATCCAGGGTAGCAGTGGAACAGGACAATCCATGTGGTGAAGAGCCTAGATAAAAGTATGTACATAGAGTCCTGGTGAGGCATGTGGATGAAATGCACTGGAGTCAGTCTGCTTTCTGCCTGGTTGGAGCTGGCTCTTCACAGTCAGAACAGCTCAGTAGTTCAGATAGTCCAAAGTGACTGTACAGCTTCAAAGGGCCATCATGAGTCCAGAAGCAGCGAAGCTGCCTGGCTCCACACAGATACAGTGCATCAAACACCTGATTAATCCACAACCCATAATAAGCCACACAGATAATCAAGAGACAAATGCTGCTTGTTTTGTTGGAGGTCATAGTGCTTTCTATGGACTTTAGAAATACACCACTTAGTTTAACAGACCACAGGACATAAGTTTGGAAACATACTTAAATGAATATTCTTTATCTTTCTAAACTTTAACACTGGTATTTTCCTGTTAAAGGCAGGCCTGCCAATACCAACCTTAAAAGGTTTTCACTCCTCTACTTCAGCTGTGGCCTTGAAAGTATTTTTTGCGTTAGCTCTCAGAAATATATCCTGGTTGCATTATTAATATCAGGATAATTAAAATATTAGTAATTAAAATATTAATTAAAATATTATCTTGTCCCCTGAGAGGCATTGTATTGTTCTCATATATGAGCTGTATCTTTTAACATAAAGGAGGTGACATGACCTGAACTTCCAAGCTCTGCGTGATCACATCTGTGTGTGCAGACAACAGGGAGACGATAAGCTATGACGTTTTTCCCTTTTTTTTTTTTTTTTGGCTTTTAGCTGTTGGCAAAATTTACAGTGATGTGTGGAAGAAGCAATTGATTAATTCCGCATTGACCGTTTTCAAGGCACTTACCAGTATCATCATCAAAGTCAGAAAGGATGCACTCAATGCCATCCTCACTGCTAGCTGACTGTTCCTGCACTCTCCGGGGCAAGTTAACCAGCCGGCCACTGAGGAAGATGGGTTTCAAGGGCATTTTATAGATTTTGGCTAACAACTGGAGTGGGGGAGGAGAGAGAGAGAGAGAAAAGAATGAGAAGAAAAGATAAATACATATGGGAAAGTTTGTAAAAGCTATCATATACAACACAGGTATGTAAAATAAAATAAAAGCTATGAAAGCAGCATAATGTCAGCACCTGTTCTGTTCATCCAGCAATACTGTAATTGAAAAAAACAACTAGAGGCCAGAAGTCTTCTGTTCACTGACAAGTAAAGGGTGGGGGAAGAAAGAGAGGGAGAAAAACAATTTAAATAACACGTTTTTTGGAAGGGAGTGTGCTCCCTCCTCATTTGTGAAAGACAAATGTTACTACTCACTGATTGCACCTATGACCTAAGAAGCTCCATTAGCTGTACGCACAGTATTTTGGAGCTCTGAAGGACTACGTAAATACTGATAAAAGGACTTCTACAAGTTTACTTCAGAGCTTCATTGCTCAAGTTGTTCATTACACAACAAATACAAACTTTGCAGAATTGTGCTACAGCTGGGATGCTACCAGTATTTTACCAGGCCCTTCTAAAGTAAACAATGTATTTGCAATATACAGACAGAATTTCTTTTTAGTCATCCCTGTTGTTCTACTGGCAGGTTAAAGGTATAACAAGACAAAAACCAGCTGCTTCTTTTAAAGAGGATAAAGTATTTCTGCCTCACTGTGGTCTGGAGTTTGTAAGGATGAGGGAGAGAGATGTGATGCACAGCATATAGATAGAATGTACACTAGATGGACACACAGATATGCACTGAATTTTTTGAGGTGAACGAAACAGCCACTACAGTTTGATATGTGTGCTGTTTATTATTCTGAGCTGCTTTATTCTTTCCTTCTCTCCTCAGTCTAGGTACTGAATCCATCCATTATCTGTGAATTTAGATATTAAGACCTTTCAGCTATGGTAATATCCGTCATTATTCATTTGTATCGTACCCAGAAAAAACGTGGCCTGGGTCCAACAAAAGGAACTGCAGGTACTACAGAAATACAAACAACAATATAGTATCAGACCAAAAACATCCTAATAACCCTGGATAATAATCTGTGCTTTGTGCAAGGAGATTACAGGAAACATGCCAACATTCTAATTGTTAGAGATTTGCCCTGAGCTTAAGATACGTTTTCATGGTACAGATAAGCTGCTGCTGCGTTTTAGAGGGTATAACCTGTTGGTGGTCTTAAGATCTGAGAATTCTCTTTTTTTGTTGTTGTTTTGGGGTTTTGTTTGTTTTGTTTTCCTCCTTCATTCCCAGTACTGTTGGCAGTAACTGTTGAAATAAGAATAAATGTAGCTTTGAATATGTTACTACTAGGTTTTGAATATTCACATTTTCCTACACGCTCCTTGTATCTGAGTGTTTTTATCTCCCCAGTTTTCCCACCATTAGCTGGCCTAGAAAGTATGCCACTCTCCATCTGGCAGTGCAGGTTATTACCATCAGGCTTACCACAGATTCTGTGGTTCATGCAAACCATCTCACCATTGATGCAAAGCCTGGAGGTTAGAGCTGTTTCCTAGGCCAGGTTTGTACTGTATAAGATTATTCATGATACCTGAGAACATCTCCTGAGGTAATCAAGCGCGGGAAGGCACAAGTCTGTAGATGCAGGTCCTAATCCTGGCACACAGTCACCCATCTCCTTACAATCTACTTCCCCTGGGGACAGGAAAGGCAGCATGGAGAAGGACAGAAGAGGAGAAACAAACACAACATTACTTTTCCTTTTTCATTCAGTTGTGCACTAATGTCTGAATAGAATCCAGAAAACATCCTTTGTTTGAGCTTACTAGGTGACAACCAGATGATTCTCATACAAACAATATGATAATAGTGGTCACAGTTTATACATGGACTTCTACACGAATAAATGCTTTAGTACTTGTCTATTTAATAACTCTTTAGTAGAGCCTTCGGGAGTTCTTATAATCATACCTTATAGTCTTCTGTCATATTGACTCCACTCTACTTTTTTCCACAGGTGTAATAATTACTTGCTCATATTCACCCTTTGCTCAATTAATATAATCTCTTTTTTTGGATTCATTTGCACCCCAGTGCCCTGGAAAATTCTTCTACCACAAGTTCGTCCTTTTAGTTTATTTACTCCTTAAATACACCATTTAATATTTTGTGCTACAATATTTCCTTCCACTGTCTAATTCAGGTGTCAGGGTCTCACAGTTTCAACTGTATGATACCCTCAGGCTCTAGTGTCTCAATATTAGTTGTTACTAACTGTGTGGCAACAGCAGACTCCTACTTTTAGGTCAGCTTCGTTAAGTGTATTAAATGAGCAGATCAAGGATAAACGAGCAGTTCCAAGGAATCCTGTTGCACAGCTCCTCCCTGGATAACTCCATTCACTCTGGCACAATCCACTCTCCTCCCCTCTCAGCCAATGTTCTGCCCACCCTAGAATACTTGGCTCATAATCATTTTTCCAGTTTAGCCAAATACTTTCCATTCAGTGCCAAATCTGAAGATTTACTAAATGCCTGTATACATTAGCATTTTATTGCCTTAAAAGCTATTCCTCTCATAAAAACCATAAGATAAATACTAAATCCTTTTATTAAATTCTAGTTTATTTTCCTTTCACTACATTTATTTGCTTTTTCTATGCCCTTATTCTTTCCATAATGTATTTTAAATGCATCTAATATCAAGATCAGCCAAGTCAGTCAGTGAAGGTTGAATCCTTTAGTTTTGTGCTAAAATGCACATAAATGGTAGTGTACTTGCTATTGCTCAGAACTGGAGTATCCCATAGTCTTACTACCTTCAATACATAAAAGATCTTGCTTTTTGACATGTAACCATAAAGGGGACAAACTTATCTCATGAAAATAAGAAACTTAAAGAAATATAAGATAGGCTTTTAAGTTCTCCAGAAGGTACATGAATTCCCTCTACTGGTACTGGACATGCAAATTTGTTTCTCTTTCGTAGTAATAATTACAATTCTGGTCTGTCATCAAAAGAGGAATTCTGTCCCTGTTGAAATCAATGGTGAAATAGCTTAATAAAATGAGAGTAATATTAAAGACTAGATCTGCTGCAGTTAGGTGCTTCATTTAAATCAAAAGGGAGTCACTAATAGACCTAGATACCTCTGTGAATTAATATACATATAAAAAAGGCACCCATTTTACTACTCGTTAGAAGTTTTCCATTTTATATTAAGAGAAAAAAAAAATCATTGTCACAGTTCAATGAAAAGTGTCAAATTCTAACGACCAAGGTAAGCCAGGGAACACTAATACAGGGGCAGAATGACCCAACACCATTTGCCTTTGTTGTGAAGTTTGGTGAAGCACCACAATTACTCTGCAGGGCCACCTTGACTTGACATGCCTGGTCTCCGCTGCCCTCAGTAACACAATGAAAAAAAACTAATCATGGGGCCAGAGTGTTGTTAGTTGCAATGCTCATGATCTCACTGAAGCTTCAGCAGGTTTTCAGCATTGCACATGCCAAACTACTGCTGCTGAAGTGGGAAGGGTAGAAAGGAGCCGTGTGGCTTTGACTGCTGAGTGTGAAACGTACCCTGCTCTGTTGCAGACCATCTAGGCTGTCACTGCACAACGCCAGGCCATTTCTGCAATATTGTTTGGTTTTGTTTGGTTTTATGTTTGTTTGGCTTTTTTCGTTTGGGTTTTTGTTTCTGTTTTTTTTTTTTTTTTTATTATTATTTAAATGAATATAAGCAAGTACCATTGCAAATTAAGATCAAATTAAACAGACATTTAATAGTGAAATGCATCATTGCTGCTATAAGAACTTGAAGAATTGATAGCATTAAAAACGTTCCTGAAATAATACCGTGGTCTTCATTTTACTTTATTTTTTAAAGCATTCTGAATTCAATTTCTTCACTGCCTTTCTTCCCTACCATACTATGTATTACATAACCGAATTCTCCTCTCCTGCAGGATCAAGTTTGACATATCATGACTTAATAGGATAAAAGGAAAATAAAAATACTTACCGAGTCCTTTGACAAACTTCATAAGGCACATAATATAACTGGTGGCAGCATTGGCAAAGACCTGGATGCTGTCTGTGTTTAGAAATGCTTCAAAGACATCAAACACCGGAGCCTGGCATTTCCCTGTGGAAATAAGATGAGAACTCTTTAAAGGTGATTTTCCAACAGTTTTTCAAGAATTTAACCAAATACTTATCTGCCAGAACCTAGAGGATAAAAAGTCAGAACAATACCTCTGCTTTCCCTCCCACCCCAACTAATAAACCAGATACTTCAGCACAGTCCTGGTGTATTGCAGTGCCACTGCCACGCGCCACTCTTCAGGTAGGGCATTTCAGTATATTGAGTTAGTTACTGTGTCCCCAAGGAGCAAGCGAAACAAAAGCACATAGGAACAGTCAAGTCCTTACCCATAGAGTATTCTCCTACAAGGTACTCTTTAACCTCTGACTTGCTGCTGCTGTGCACTGTTTCCAGGGCACTGAACAGGGGTCTCCATCCTGACTGGATCTGGGTAGAACACATTTCCACCAACTCTCCTATAGAGGTGACCACCTGCAGACAGTGTAGAAGAGGTTAAGAATAAAACCCAAACCCAGAACTGATACATAGATGGACCTTCAGAAGGAACAAGGATGACTTTAAAAACATTCCTAGATTTCACTATGTCAGTCTAGACTAATTTATTATTATTTTTAGATAATAGAAAAGTTTTATTTCATTCCTTCAAATCCAGGTGTACTGTGTCTGTGCTCTACCACAATGCTGGCTTTGGTAGGCAGAGCCTTTGCGATTCCTTGAAGATGATTAAGAGGTACCATTTTAAGGGAATTTGGGAAACACTCTCAAGTGGACCAAGTGCACTCTGGAAACCATCCTTCTTATGGATATGGTAGGCCAGATACAGGCACCCTGATCAGAGCTTACTTGCCTGGTCTTGGACATCCTCATCACACAGCTCTAGCTGCATGATACGCTCAAAGGGGCGGAAAAGTGCCTCATTAAAGTGAAAATGAGAAGGCTCATTCCAGTCTGTCAGCACTTCAGTGAGGATGTCATGGATGAAAGAGACAGCCTTCCGAGACACATGTCTCTCCTTGTGACAGGCAGCCTGCAGGGGAAAGAGGAGTATTAGAGTTAATCCAAGCCAAAAAAAAAAATGGTTTTAGTGAGACACTTTTAAGGGAGGTAAGCACTTCATGTTGCTGAACCCTAAAAACAGTTTCACCACTAATGTGACTAGGGATCCCAATGCAATGAGAATGGGAGAGTACTGCCATGGAAACAGACTGAGACTCTGAGCTGCTTGGAGTCCCAAAGATACGTGAAAGCTTGCTGACAAATTAAAAAGCACAGAGCTATAAATAAATAAGTTAATAAACCCCACAGAACAGAACTTGTGTGAAATGTTGTCTTTTGTTTATACTGTGTGACCATTTTTCCCTTCAAAAAGATAGATTCTGCATATATTCACCATACCGATCTATACAAGACCAAATGCCACTTTTTATTTGGCTATTTATGAAACTTAAAGTAAGAAGGTTCTCGTCTCTTTCGGAAGACCTATTAAAAAATTAAACACCAGTGAATCTGGATATAAAGTTACTGTTTTGAGCAGCTATTTAGGTTATGTGAAATTCTGTCCTTTCTCTGATGTTGCTCCTTCCCAGTAATGCCCTCATCTGCACTGAAGTCAACCAAAAAGACTGACTAGCCCTGCATTCTAAAAATAAGGAAGGTACTTGAGTTTAAACTGGCTTGGGATCTTAGAAGACTTAGAAGTGTTCAAAATGTGAAAAGTATTTAAAGTGGTCTCCGGTTGGCATCCAAAGGCGAGTGAGACACTAGTTTTCAAGATAAAGGGCTGTTAAAGCATACAACAAAACTATTCTCTGCTATTTCTACTTCACTTAGAGGGATTCCACCGAGACTCCTCAATGCCTGTATTCTACTATAAGATGGTCCACATATTTTCTTGAATCAATGAAACAAAGTGCTATGGCATTTTACTGAACAGCTCATCTTAAAACTCTAGAGAAGCATGGTCCCAATAGACTTGGGCAGATGACACCGCATACTTCAGCAAGACAAAGAAAGTACTACACATTTATTCATATCAATAATACGTATCAAAAAGCTCTGAGAAGTCAAGATACCAGCATTTCACCAGATAAGACTGAAAGTTTGGCTGAGGAAAGGTCATTTGCTATGACTGAAACCCATTATATGGCTGCTACGGGCATGCCACTGAAACGGAAGGAGAAGGAAAGGAGAAAACTTCACCATCTTCCCAGTTGATCTGGCTTTATGTGGGAAAAGAAAGCCTGCATCCTTTTATGGGAAAACTTGCAAGGATACAGACCTTGACTGGGAAAATAGGTAGATGGAGAAGTCACCTGTAACCTTTTAGGGTGGTTTCATTTTTTTCACCACAGACACACAAGAAGTATCACATTGTGAAAATCCAACACACTGTCCCTGGACCTGCCCATTTCAATTATTTAAAGCACACTCCTCAGTGGCAGTATCACAATGTATGATACAATATATACAATACCCCAATAGGAATGTAACCAGATTTGCCAATGTTGAGGGTCGATGTACATTTTAAAGAGCTATCAAGCCTTCTCCAGCTTTGCCATCTCTTGCACAGGTTCCCATTTGCTCCTCCACTCCTACCTCTACAAGGTGAGGTGCCACCAGGCTCCAGCAGCGCATGATGTGGAGCAATGGGCGAGATTTACTCCTTACAATTCTGAGCATGACATCACCAAGTCGGAACAAGTGAAGTGCACTTCTCCTGTCCTGGGTAGATTTTACTTCACCTAGAAGAAAGCATAAAAAAAATAAATGGAAGCTAAGAAACAGCAGCTCACCCATCTCTAGATGTCTAAATTGGAATTTATATCAGGTTAGAATTATTAGTATTAAGGGGGGGCGAGGGCAGGAGGGAGGAGGAGGTGGGGGAGGGTGGTGGAGAAAAAAATAGAACCAACACACACCCAACAAAAAACAAAACCACAAAAAACCCCACAAACCCACCCCCCAAACCCAATCAAAACCAATGTAAAACATAGCCTATGCTTGTTGTAGGTAAAAGAACAGGAGATGGACTCAAGTTTTAAGAACACCTTATTAAATACATTTTATTTTGATTTAAGTGTTCAATATTCTTCAAACATTTTAAAGACAAAGACTTGGAGAAGTAGTGCAGAAAAGTTAAGCAAGGGGTTAAATAATTGATGTTAAGACCCAAAATAGTTGCAAAAACCTTTAGTGACATCTACAGGAAAGAATATAAACTGCAAATTATTTAGTTCTGGTTTGTCCTTTTGTATTTCTTATGAAGCAAAGGATGTGAGAAAATACTTTCCTGTTCCCCAGTCAGTAATACTCATTATTGCCTACCGAAAGGGATTCATCTTCCGTTGCTCTTACAACAGTTGGAAGGGCACTTCATTCTCTCATTTAAAATATGCTGGTGCTTTTAACAAAAGATGTAATCAGGCCATATACCACTTCTAATATTAAAACAAACAAACAAAACCCAAAACCCAAACAATTAACTGCTCTATCCCAATTTTAATTTCATTATTACTAACTACTGTTGATTGCTACATACATGACAAGAAGGTCACTATTTATTAAAAATAAAGTGATGAATGTTGAGCCCTGGAGACAAGTGAGAGCAAAAACCAAACAACTTGAAGCATCACATTGAGAAAATGACAAGTAGCACTTCAGGGAGAGGGGAAGCCGATTAAACTGGAGACATATACCAGATAAAATCCACATCTGCTACAGGACAGAACAAAGCCTGTATGACTAATGTAACTTCTAAAGGCACAGTACAAATTGAAGTGAAATATCTTCCTTTGGGTCCAATCCTTCTGCTCTATTTGAGACAGTGATGGAAACAGCAATTTACAGTCTTTGTTCTATAAGGTATATGCTCCACTCTGCTGGCAAAGAGCAGGACAAATCCCACTGGTTTATTTAACATTCTTCAGTTGTGTGCTTTGTTTGCTAGCATCCATTTTCTGAACACTTCTGAGGTTAACCCACTGCCAAATGTCTAACCTAATTCCACTTAGTTCTACATTCACCTGAGTTTCCTTACTGGACCAGGCTCCAAAATGGAGCTGTGATATCTATGGATAATTAACACATCCAAAGTCCAAGAATGAAATGAATGTCCTTTCAAGTGTTTCATAACACATGGGGATGTAGTCCCTATCCAAAAAAAGCCTTTTCTAAAGACTTTGAATTGCTCCTACAGAAAGATCTTAGACTAAATATTCTGTTTTATTTATACCTTGAAATTTCAATTAGAAAATTTAAAACTGTAAGAATACAAAGGAAGTCCTGTAAGCAGTACAGTTGTATATGAAACACAGAACTCTGTAAGGGATTTTCAGGCGAATTACCTGGCATTGCTAGAGAGTAATCAACTGTATCTGTGACTGAATGGAAAAGCTGGGCCTGAGAAGCCTTCTTGAGCTGGTAAAGGAAGCCTGCCAGTGCCGTCAAGTTTAACTTGTCAGCAGCATCTTCAAAGAGCCTGCAAGTAAAAGAACAGAATCTAACTGAAAAATTCATGAGATACAGTCTTAAATGTGTATGTAAGAGGAACCCCCTTATCAGTACACGGCTGCTATGTGTTGCCTTTGATGACACAGTGGGTTATTGAGGGCTTCTTCATTTATACAGTGCTACAAGACAGACTTTGATCTAGAAGCTTTATTCATTAGAGGGTAGAAAGGAGGGAGTTGTAGGACCAACCAGAACCCTTCCAAGATTCAACTGTGGTACTAAAACAAAAAGTCACTTTTTTCAAGGAATTGATGCTTCCCCATTACTTTGTCTTAGTGCTATAAGCAGTTCACGAACAAGTAATCAAAAAAACCCCAGTAAGAATATGCCCAGTCCTCACACATAGCTCATCATAGCTTAATTGACTTTAGAGTTACACCAGTTTGCGCCACCTGAAGTTACAACCCCTTAAATGAAAAACAAATTAATTCAAGTCTTAGACCTAAAGTTGCTGTAACAGAATCGCTATTTAGGAATATAAGAGAGAGTTGTTATTTGCAGCTGCAATGAGCTCTTAAGATTTAAGAGTTAAAATCTGTACCCTTAAACTAGTAAACATGCTTACACAGGAGGTGGGTTCCACAGAGATCACAGTAAAATTTCACATGGTACATAAATAAATTGACACAAATATAATTTTCTCACATTGCTTTTCATTAAAAACTTTCTATAGTCCTAGGAAAAAGGGGGTTGAGTCCTAATTATGTCTGCAGTGAAGTAACAGTGCAGAAATCAAACCTACATAATTAGAATTACAGTATTACTATTCTCTAATCCTTGGAACCAAGTTGTACCGTGAGCTTCCTAAATAAAAGGTACTTTCCAAACATAGAGTCAAACTCCTACAAGCAGTGTCGGTATGCATTACTTTTTCCTCTGAATTTACAAATAACACCCTCCTATGGGCAGAGATCAAGAACAGCCAGAGAGAAAAGGTTATTAGAAGCATGCAAACCCAGGAAATTTTCAACTCTAGCCTAGGCTGCAGAAAGAATAGCAGAAATCGCAAAAAAGTCCGCAACACATGAGTCTGTAGACCACGCTGTAGGGACATTTAACCTAGCCATTCTGTGATCGTGCTTGCTGGCCCTTCCAAGGGGTGACCCTTGGCAGGCTGACAAGCTGTCCACACAGTCCCGGCAGAAGCAGCTGCTTTCTGACACTGCTCTTGTCACTCAGTTCCTTCCTGTCAGGACAAGACACTCACTGATTTTGTCTGCTTTAATGAATACAACAGATTAATTTACATGCAAACAATAAATCCACCACTTTCAGAATGAGTTTGATTTACTTGGCATCTTCACTGTTGTGCCAACATAGTCAGCCCAGTACCCGCAGGGCAGGTACTGCAGAGATGCAGAAAACAAGGTGTTTTAGGAACTGCTGGTTGTGACGCACAGGCAGCTTTCTTGTAAAACTCAGCTGAAGCAAGTGGCTGCAACAGGCAAAGATCAGGCCCCACTGCACCACAAAAAAGTCCATTTTGGTCCTGTTTTGGGAAGAAGGATTCTGGTTTCTGACAGTGCCGCTTTTACCTGTCAGCTTGTGTGGAGAGCGTGAGAACGGCCTTGGCAGCACTGGTTCCACACAGCAGGCTGCCTCCACGGAAGTCAAAAGCTCGGCCCTTACTGCTCTCCTTGATGAGCTCCTGGATAGAAACTGGCTGAATGACAGGATTGCTGCTGAGGGAGGTCTCCTGCTCAGGGGTTGGCGCCTGGGGAGATTCCCCAGGCTCAGAGTCTGGATGCAGCCCTCCAGGTGCCTGCTGTGACTGGGTGATGGTAAGGGAGGGCTGGGAAGCACCATCACTGAAGTGGGTGTGCTCCAGCGTGCTGATGTACTCGCACACCCTGAGAACGAACAGGAGAAGCAAAGGATGAATAAAACCCCCAAAACAACAACTCCTTTCCCCAGTAAACACCAGGCTCACTGAAGCAATGCTTGGGTCTGTACTTCAGAGGCGAGTCAGAAGGACAGTGCCAGTACAGCTCTCGGCTGCCTCACAGCCCCATCACTGTGAGAAGCCGGTTTACATGGAAACCTGTTGCTGGTTTGCAGGCACCAATTTCTATGTCTGAACCAGATATGACACACAGGACATTTTCCTCAATCCATAAACAGACGATCTCTAACTGTCAGACTACATATAGGTAACCCGTACTCTTAACATCCTTTGGCCTCCCATATGCCTAGATAGCAAATAGTGCAGGTGCCTGAAAAGCCCACTGAAGTTCTTGGGTCTGCCACTGTCTTCTGGTAACTTGGACGTTTCTAAGCATTAATTTTGTTTCTGAAGAGTGGTGGAAAACAGCACCATCTTTTCTCTCACAGATACTGGCAGTTAATTCACTCTGACACTGTTTATACAGAACACCCCTAGAGCCTCTGAAGTCTCTTTTCTCAGTCTTTTGCTCTCAGGCAACGTGGTATAAATTCTTTTTCTTTTGGGAAAGCTGGTGAGTACCTGAACACATGAGGCCAACAGTCCTGATTGTGGCTTCCCATCTCCAGGCCCACGTTAAGGACTGCATCCATACACAAAACATGAGCAGTGTGCAGGCAGACTCCCTGCACTTTTCCCATCTGCTCCAGTTTCTGCTCCACTTTCTGTTTCACTGCAGCATGAAAAAAAAAGAAACCAAAACCAAAACCCAACACTTTGTCTTCTCCAGCTTTTAAACAAAACCTGGTTTGTATATAGTGTGATTGCAAAGGTATACAGTCTGAAAACTATAAAAGAACATGGATTTAGACAAAGAACAAATCAGAGAAACCCATTTCTTCCTAATAAACATAAGGTAGTTTTAAAATTAAAATATCTTTTGATTGATTTTATATGCATTAAAAAAAAAATCAATGCCAAATTGACACTCTCCACCCCCAAATTCACATGTTGTTGCCCACAGAACAGATGCAGATTGCCAGTGATATTACATGTTTCTCTTTGGAGCTAACTGGATTTATATTCGTTTATTTGTACCAAAATATCCTTTGACACAGGAGAAAAAAAAAATATTGTGGATTTCACATCTATTTCCATCCAAGTTTCACCAAAGAGCTTTTGTTAATGGATACTCTTGTCAAACCAAAACTAATCCTGATCTGAACTACAAGCACTTGGACCTCATTCTTTTTCCTGAGAATCTCTGAAAGGAGAGGGAAGGGATGCCATCCAGAGGGACCCGGACAGGCTTGAGAGGTGGGTCTGTGTGAACCTCATGAAGTTCAGCAAGGCCAAGCGTAAGGTGCTGCACATGGGTCAGGGCAATCCCAAGCACAAATACAGACTGGGCAGAGAATGAATTGAGAGCAGCCCTGAGGAGAACGACTTGGGGCGTTGGTTGAGGAGAAGCTCAACATGTCCTGGCAATGTGCGCTTGCAGCCCAGAAAGCCAACCGTACCCTGGGCTGCACCCAGAGCAGCGTGGCCAGCAGGTCGAGGGAGGGGATTCTGCCCCTCTGCTCCGCTCTGGTGAGACCCCACCTGCAGTGCTGCGTCTGCTCTGGGGCCTCAGCACAGGAGAGACACGGGGCTGTTGGAGTGAGTCCAAGGAGGGCCACGAAGATGATCAGAGGGCTGGAGCACCTCTCCTGTGAAGATAGACTGAGAGCCCTGTTCAGCCTGGAGAAGAGAAGGCTCTGAGGAGACCCTACAGCAGCCTTCCAGTCCCTAAAGGGGGCTTTTACAGGGGCATGTAGTGATAGAAGGGCTAATGGCTTTAAACTGAAAGAGGGTAGATTTAGATTAGATAGAAGAAAGAAACTCTTCACTATGAGGGTGGTGAGGCACTGGAAGAGGTTGCTCAGAGAAGCTGTGGATCCCTCATCCCTGGAAGCGTTCAAGGGCTGGGGGTGGCTGGATGGGGCTGTGAGCAGCCCGGTCTAGTGGAGGTGTCCCTGCCCATGGCAGGGGGGTTGGCACTAGATGATCTTTAAGGTCTTTTCCAACCCAAACCATTCTATGATATCTAGCAGAGTAGTTGAAAGCTAGTTTGTGCTCAGGCCTATTCAGTTTTCTTTTCTCTACAAGATACCAAATTTGAATGCCAAATTTAAGCGCAGGGACATTTGTGCAACACTGTGCCTTGTTACTGGCTTCTTGCCATTAGAAATCAGATGTCATCAGACACATCTTATTTGCTTCTCCAAACAGCCACTGGAGACAACAACTGACTTCACTGACTTCCACTGGGTTTGAAGTAGGGCTATAGAGATACAGAACTTTTTACATGTTATACATATCTATTTTTTTATTCCAGCTTCATTTAACATGACTCAGAAACAGTTTAAAGCATATGATGATGACAAAAGACAGCCAAGGATGTATATACAAGACAGGGAGAGTGACGCAAACTCAGCTTATATTATCACCCAACACGGTAAAAAATGCATTGTTTCTCTGATACCCTCTGGCTGTACTAGGATCACTAGGCTTAAAAAGTGCACATTTAAAAAATGCTGTTGGCTTATCTGTTGTTCCACCAATGTCACTTCCATTAAAAATACAGTTAGTGTGACATGATGTTAAGAACCTAGGAGAGCAGGATGTGCACTGAAGCCTCTAGTCATACATCCCATATGTTTACAAGTGAGTGGAGGACCCTTGGTTCTCCTTCTATGTGTAGGAAAGTACCTCCCAGTTGCATCTTTGCAGGCAATATGAGGTAAGCTAGATAATTTAATCACATAATTACCTTGAGCTATAGTATCACTGGGCTCTTGGATTTCTTTTTCCTCTTTTTCTTCTTGGACACAGGAGGCAGCCGCCATTTGGGCAAGAGCAGATGCACAGTTAGCAGCAACTCCTGCAAAGCAACAACACAATTACTGTTTAACCTGCATTTCCTCCCCAGTCCCATGCAATCTCAACAACAGGTTGTGTCAAGGAAAGCTGTCTGGATGTGTCCATGCTGTAGGGCAGGTGCGCTCTATGGGGAGTCCTACAGCCCAGGTTCCTATCCAAGACTGGGACAGAATGCTGCTTTTCTCTCTCCCAAATACCTTCAAGGGAAGTTAGTAACCTATTTTGAGTCTGCCATGATATCCCGCATGCAGCAGTACCTAGAGCACAGCTCAGCCGGGCTGCCCTCCTCAGTCCATCCAAGCTCACGCAGATGGAGTCCTTCTCCTTTTGGTTCTGTTCCTTGGCCCCTTCTGCTCCCAAGATGAAGGCCAGCCCCTTGGAGCTGCCTGCCATGCGGCCAGTCAGTGGTGTGGACAAAGTGTCAATTAAGTTCTTCCAACAGCCGATTAAAAGGTATCGGGCAAAAGCAACTCCTGGAGTGAGAGATGCATTACTACTACTACTGGAAAATCATGAAACAGCATCTTTATCTTCAGTGGTAAAAAAACAAGTCATATTTGTCCTCTGCATGCTGGACTAACTAATTCACATGTAGGATACATGTGACATACTTCCCTCAACCTTTAAATTGTTGTTCTAAAGCACAATTTACCTTAATATATTTATGGTATACGACAACCCACTGCTGCTAGATACACTTGTCCTTATAAAACAGTCTCAATACCTGCAACAACAGAATCATCTGTCTTCCGGTTTTGGGAGAGAGGAGACTGTGCTGAAGCAGATGCCATCAATTGGCCACCAATTGCACTGCTTCCCAAGCCATCGATGTCTGCCAGAACATTGAAAAACAGCAGATTACTATTTGACACACAGATAGCAGAAGGAAAGCAACTCCTACCAGCTCCTTGTTAAGTAAGTACTAGCACTCCTAACTTCTCAGGTATGCTTTTTACTTGCTCTTGTCTGCCAGCCTCCTGAATCCTTGGCATAAACATGAGCTGTGGAATCTTATGCTTTGTCCAGTATAACTGACATTTTCTTGAAGAGAGGAAATACTCCACTTTCAAAAGCATGCCCCGCCCCCCACCAAAGTTACACAGTCAACAGAACTGTCAGCAAAGATTTCATGGTATTTCTTACAGCTCAGAACTTCCCACAGTCTTAAGTCTCTATGACAGTATAATCTTTCAAATTTTGGTAAATCCTGCATCTAGACGTTCCCAGACCTCAGACTAAGTCCTCAAGACGTACTGGGATCCAATGTCCTAAATGCGATTTTTAGTAGGCCTCTGTAGGTTCAAACTCAACAAAAGAAATACAACCCTTTCTCCAACACAACAAAAGTCCAGCTTCTCACAGGGAGTTTAATGTTAGGGACACCAGGTTGATTTCCTTTTTAGCAGTCCCTGTCTGTCTGTCTCTTCTCTGCATACTTCATGGCTATTGTTTTTCCAAAGCATTTCTTTCAGCTTCCCAGCTCAGTACTTAAAAGCAACACTGAGCTCAATACAATCAGCAAAAAACTTTCAGATCAGTGCCCTTTGATTACCAGTTAATGGCTCAGCTGAAGCCAGTGTTCTCCCTGCATACACTGTTTTAATTGCCTCTGTAATCATACAGTATACACATTCAAGCAGATAATGCATTTTATATCAGTGCAATATCATAGGCATCCTGCTGCCTTTCAGCTGATACCATTTGATTTTTTTCCCCTCAAAGGAAGCTAAGAATTGTTTTTAAGGATTTGTTAGAGGTGCTGCAGGTTTCCAGCCTCCCTCTAGCGCCATTTGGCATATCCCTCGCATAGCTCAAATCTGAACCAAGGGGAGCCCAATCTGTGGAAGGCTTCCAGGATCAGATGCCACTATTTATACTTGTACTGCACTGCAGGCACACTGAAATGTCTTTGCATCAAGAAAACAGCAGCCTTACTGCTTATCTGCATTAACAGGTACCAAGTCTACCAGAACTGAAGCTGACAGAATTAAGAGATGTTTTGGTTCCGTGAACAAACCTACCCTCCCTGTCTCCCAGGGACAGTTTGTTTTCTAACCCATGCTTTGAAAGCTTTCTGTCTGATTCAAAACAAACACTTCAGTACCTGTCACAGTTAAGTCTGACTCCTTCTCTACATTTTGTGAAACACCACACGCTGCGTGATGACATGCTGTTCTGTATGTAAAGCAATGAAGCAGCATGCTACTGTAGCTTGGGTTAGACACGTGCCTGGAAAGTTAGCCTTGCCACTACAACATAGTACTGACCCGTCAGCATAGTGATAAGGGGAAGGCTGTGCTCTTCGGGGCTTCCCCAGTATCCGGCTTCCCCCAGCACATTCCTTTCTAGTACCTGGTGGTACAGTTCTTCAACCCAGGCCTGGGAAAATACCATCAACACTCCACTGGACTGGACCTGCTTCATGAACTCCTTCTGCAGAGAGCCATAAAAGCCAGATGTAACACAACATTAAGCCCTACAGCATGAGCTTCAGCAACTAGATCCATTCCCGAGTGTAAGGGAACACTGGAGTAAAAACAAGAATTAACTGAGGATCACAGCGTGTCTCTATGGTGGAGAACGACATGAACAAGGAGCTTTCCCTTCTCTTACTGCAGTTCATGCAAGATGCAAATTGTAACAACAGTTCTTGCACAGTGACAACGGGACATGCTGATCTCTATTTCCATGAGGTAGGGGTAGGATCTCAATTCCAATAAAAAGAAGCTGTGGCACCTGATGAGGCCCTTCTGCATTGAACAGTCACCACAGATGAACTGAGGTCCAATTAGATACTTGAACTATTTTCAACAATACTTAGGTCATGCTCAGGCCTGTTGTGCACAGTGCTGCCCCTAGAGAAGGTTCTGACTCACAGATTGGCTCTCACAGCTGCTGAAGAACATACCAAAACTGAGAATGATGTTAAAACCTAATTGTTTTGGGGATCTTCCGGAAAATAAATGGGAAGCTCAGCAATAATGGTACATTTTGACAGAATTATTTTGGTTTTCATTTTTTTTTGTTCCATGTATCAGTGATTTGTTTACTTCTAGGAAGACTCTGTATTACTTATCTTGAGCAACTTAGTTGAAAAGCGTACATTCAAGTTTTATAACTCCTGCAGCCTTCAAAATAATCTTTAAAAAGCCCAAGAAGCTGAAGAATCCCAGGTGCTACAAAATTATCAGTTCATATTACCAAAATCTAGTTCTTTTTCACTCTAACTTCTCATGTCTTCATCTGCAAAAGTGTAAATCAATATTAAGCAAGAAATTTGTCACACTCAAAAGTAGTTGCCAGATGAAGGTACGTCCCTTGATAATGTGCAAACAATACCTGCTGCATCACATGATGGTAATGAAGATCTGTTCTGAAGATACAATATCTACCAAAATGGCTGCCACTTTAATGATAATCAGTGAGCAGCATTCATTCCTCCACGAATTACAGAAAAGTTGCGTAATGCAGATGCATGACATTTATCAAGCAAGATCCATAAGCAGCTTGGAGAACGCTTCATTTGCATTTATTATTTCTCCACTTAGCAAGCAGCCTGAAGATTTTATATGTAGACTGGTTTATGTGAAAGGAAGTAAAACATTTTTTTATTTTTTTTTTTTTTAACAGTCTTCCCATATTCCCCAACTCACCAGCAACACAGGAGCTTGGGCAGGCTTCTTCCTGTAGTAATCCGAGTTGGCCAATTTTAGGTTGAGCAGCAGAGTGTAATGTGAGACCATGTAGAGACTGTCTGCATTCATCAGAGTCTGGAAGCTGAAATTTAGGTTTCCCTCAAATCCTGGTGAGTTCATCATACCTAACAAAAACACCATGTGAGCTCTCACATTTTACACAGATCTTGCCTGGAAAAAAAAAAAAATCAGAAACTAGCCCTAGCATTTCAGCAGCAACAGATTGATAGAATAGTTAATGAATCATCAGTAGAAATTACTAAATGTACTAGCACAGGGAACAGAAAAATAAGTAGCCCATCTAGAACGCAGTTCTGCAAGGCAAACTGAACACTCCAGTCACAGTCCAGCAAAGCAGTGTGCTAAATCTGAAATACAGAAGGAGCACCAGCTTTCATTGGGATGGCAGCCAGGTACAACAGTAACTGGAAAGGTGAGGTGGGAGGGGGCAGAGGCAAAGCCTGTGTACTTAACTGAGCACACGTTGCACCAAACGGTGCTAATGAGGGTGACAGCACTTTTAAGCCCCTGGTAAATCTGTCCTGGCTGAGTGAGTTGTTGGATGAGGACTGGAGTGCTCGGCATTTTGTTACAACTCCGAGCCCTGTTTAGTTCGTACAAGGCCTGCTTTCTAGATAGCTGAGCACTTGCAGCTCTGTCACACCTGTAGCCATAAGCCACCTGTAAGTTCTCAGTACTCCCAAAAACACCTTTTGTATGAAATGACAGCCTACAACCATGCCCAGTGGCACAATCCCTTCTTCCCAGGTAGGATAGACACCACATACATTTTCCTCTGAATTAGCTGACCTACTAGTAGAAAAACATAAATTCAGTATGAGCAATACCTAAGTGAATCCCAGTGATCTGCAGTTTGAACCATGAAAAAAACCCAGAAATATTAGACACACACCCCCAACTCACAACATTTCACAGTTTTCACACCAACTGTGAAATCCATTCATATAACATCAATTAGGGAAGATTAAGGAGTAAGCTTTATTCTAGAGGAACATTTGAAATGAAACAAGAAAAACAGCTTCCAAGGTTAGTTACATGATGAAGCAAAGCTGTGTCATTTGTTAACTGCTGCAGTGGTTTACTGTGAATATATTCCTCCCACCATAAAGCTCATGCCTCTTCTTAGACAAAATACAACAAATCATTAACATTTAAAGAAAAATCCACACACAGAAAAGAAGCAAATGTTTTTCTTGCCTCGTGAGGGTTTGAAAGCTCTGTGCTGCTGCCTTCTCGGACTTTCCATTGTCGTCACTTTGGGGGCGTGGATAAGGTGAGTAACTGTTTGAGGGTGGATTTAGAAAGAGAGTAACTGTTCCAGGGTGGGTCTAAAAAATGAATATCTGTTCAAGGGAGCAACCTTTGTGGAAGAGGGGTGATGGGGCTGGCCACACACCAAACCCATATGGGTTGGCATGTGCTTGGGGTAGATTTCTTGTGGTGAATGTTAACGGAGAATCTTTACCTAGTACCAAAACTGCAACCACGTGCTTGAAAGTAGCCTGTGAGTAGCTTCACCGATTCCTTCATCACTGAAGTCAAAGATGCATCTTAACACTTTATTGGATGGAGGATCATGATATTGATGTAGCTAGAATATACTATTTTGATGCCTTATCTCACTTAAATATGTTCCTCAGGGCCTAGAATCTGCTAGAGTAATAATGTCAAGGCAGAGGTATGTAAAAGAAAAAAAAAGGCCCACTTTAGTTTGCATTAAAATATTTTAAAAATTGTGCAACATCCTAAACCAGACTACATATAAAAAGAAAGCTGTATAACTGCACATAAATGTGGCTACTACATATTGGGTATGTATTTGAGCACCCAAAAGTGTCTGGGAAAAACATAGTTCCTATTTTACTCCAAAATATGGGAAAATAATCAACTGCATTTGAGAGATGCTCAGATCTCAAAAGGAGAAGATTAGCTGATGTGTAAACTTGTAATGATGCTTAACAACAACAAAACTCTTGCCTCTAAAAGCTATAAAATCAAAACTGAAGAGGTGCTAAAAATGTTTGCTATGATTATTCACACAACAGCACACAATTTTTAGAATTAATGCCTTGACACTGCAGTTCATGAGAATAGTAATGTCCAAATTAAGAGAACACTGATTATCAACTTTGACTATAAAAAACTGCCAGCTATAATAAATGCTGAGACTAGCACGCTGTCTTAACAGAGACAACAGTTCATTTAAATTGGCCAGGTAAAAGGAGGTCCTGAAAAAATGCAAACTTTGTTTTGTGCAAATCAACATAATCATAGAAATCATAGAAAGGTCTGGGTTGGAAGGGACCCCAAGGATCATAGAGTTCCAACCCCCCTGCCACAGGCAGGGACACCAACCTCCAGGCCTGGATAATGTTGAGAATTTTTAGGTAATTTGCTATTTTTTTAAGATATACATCACACTCCCGTCATTAAGGAATTTTTTGGCATTGGTTTTATCTAGCAACAAGAAGGCACTATCTGAGCAAGGATGAAAACTACATTAGGAAGGCTTTTAACCAACTGACTTCCTAACTCTGCTTAGCTGACTTCACTTTTTCCCTACTTATACTCCCATGGCAGTGCCTCAAATTCCTATTTCCTTTCATTGCTTTTCAATCCTATGAAAACATAATAATATTTATATACAATACTATTTAAGGATGTATCTTGTAGGAAAGACTACTAAATTGTAGCTAATGTATTTTTTCCCCAAAGTGTAAGAAAAAATTAAAAATGAGGTTTAAATAAGGTCTCTCAGAAGGATAAAAATATTGCTTCTGTACTCTCTGGTCTCAGAACTGCACCTGTCTCTTCTCAACTCAAATCTTGACCAATACTCAAATTTCCTATCGTATTCCTCAGGAATTATACATGAATAGATGTTGTACATAGAATGAATAGCACCAGTTCCTCTAACTTCATCACCTAATTTGTGCCTTGAACTGTTGGTGCTAATGAAGGAATGCTAAAGTAAAGACTCAAAGGTTGCTTATAGAGTCAGATCAGACTGGTGCCTCAGAAGCTCTCCAGGAGGAGTTCCTACCCCCAGACATGCGGTAAGTGTCTCTCTACAGGTCTTCAACTCACACCTCTCTCACCTACACAGGAACACAAATCCTCACCTCAGGAGGTCTGACAGACTTCTGCTGAAGATTTGAGGTACAAATTAAGGGACTGTTTCAGCTGGATTGAATCTCATTCCAGGTGTCCAGCTGAAACATGATCTGCACAGATCTCCTGAGAGCATAAAATTACAACTCTGTAACAGCCTAAAATTACAACTCTAACAGCCACAGCTCTATGAAAACACCAGGATACCTCTTCCAAGCTATATTAATAGAGTAACTTGCTACTGTATTTATCTATGATTCCTTACTGAGTGGCATCTAAGAATACTTCACCAAATCAGAGTGGAAACATGGTATATATATTTTAAGTACATATTTAGCCCTGGGGCCAGCTTTCTTAGGAAAGTGAAAGGTCTTCCTCAACTCAACAGTCTAAGTCCAAGACTAGGTATCTTTTTAAGTGAGATGCACAAACAAAAAATGATGGACTTACTGCAGAAATTGAGTGATACTCTTCCAACCTTTCTCACTATATAAGTCATACTGAATGACAACAGCCATATTTAGCCTTAAAATCTAGAAGTCTGCAAGGTCTACCTCTTCCAGTGTTTTAAAATGTTCCAAAGGGATTTGACAGACAAAAGTGAAAAGAAGTGGTATACTCATGAACAAGGGAACAGGTGCACAAAAATCTGAGCTAGAGTTCTAGTCCTGGTCTTCTGGCATAACCTCCAGATCACTTTTTTCAGGAACAAGTAAACCCTTGTGACAGAAAGGATGCTGTTGATCGCGTCAATTAGGAATGTAATTAATATTAATGTCCCCATTAAGATATATCACAGAATGGAGATAACATGGCCAATGTTTCTTAAGAATGTCATCTACCACCTTCCTGAGTCAGGGCTTACTTGGGCAGCATTTAAACAGGATATCAGGAATATCAGCTTATTTACCCAGCTTTGTATCTAAATTATGCTGTATGATAATGGGAGGCATCCGTTCTCAGTACGAGTTTAATGTGTGTGAGAGAGCACAAATGAATGAAGCAATGATTAGGAGAGGAGCAATAGGAAAGGCAATTGTGGTGAATTAAGTCAAATAAACAGAGAAATATAGTTTAACAAACATTTCCACTTTGGCCACTGTCAGGAAAAAGAAAATCATCTAAAAATAGTATATTTAAAACGTGTATAAATATATGTATCAACAGGACAAACTAGACTTTGCATAGTTGTTTTTTTGTTGGATTGACCAAGTCAAGATGCAAAAGGTTCTAACCCTGACAGAACTGCAGGTATTTAATCTCTTAGAAGATAAGATCTTTAACTAGTTTTCACTTGGTCTGGGCTTTGAGCTTTGCATTTTCTGTCATAGATAGCAGTATTAAGAAAAACAAAAAGAGTGAAGAAGAGTAGGCTCCTCTTTTCTTATCCTTTCAAGAGCTTACTGCTGTGGACTTTTTGTCACCTTTGCAAGGCTGGCATTACGAATAGTAATGCAGTGATGTACTAAGCTACTTAAATCTCTTTCAAAACAGGTGATGGTCCTCCCCACATCCCTTTCATGCTAAGGGGCAACCTCAACCTCTCTTTAATGATAGCATGTGCAAATCTTCTCAACAGATCTTCACAAACCTGCAAAGAGATATCTTACTACAGAAAATTCAATTTCTCTATTGACTGAGGACGTAATCCAGAGCCTGTTAAAGAGTCAATGGATTGACCTCCCTTTGAATCAGTGCCTGCACATCCAATTTGCTTTGCCCTAAATTAAGTGTGCTGCTGTTGAGGAATGTGCTTTGTAAAGCACAAACATCCTTATTCTGGATATGTTCTCTGAAGACGAAATCCTACAAGAGAACCTGCGTACAGTGCTGTCACAGCGTGCATGCTAGTTAGACAGGAAGTATTTGCTTACAAACCTGAGCAGAAGGTTGAAGAGAAGCTCTGCAGTGCTCCATCCACCTCCTCTATGCTGGGAAGAGCTATAAGTCGAGGAAGAAGAGCTTCAAGTGACTGGATAAACAGCCTTGCACTGTGCTGGTCTGCTTCTTGGGTTTTCAGCAATTTCAGAGAGAGAGCAGCGCTGCGTAAGGACCTGTGACCTGGACAATCCCGTGGTGTCTGCTCCTCATCAGCCAGGGAGCAATTGTCAGAGCCTATGTCCGAGACATCTGACCTTCCTGAGTCCTTCTCTGCTGCCATGGAATACTGATCGCATGAATCAAACTCGGTCCTAGAAAGGTCCTGGTCATCTACACTGAAGTTGCTTTCACTGTATCTGGATCCATAGGACCGGGTCTTGCAATCAACTGATAAGAAATTAGTTATATCTGGATAGACTATGGTGTGGCTTCTCTGAACAACATCTGGCTGGTCAATGGTTTCTGACTCTGGTTCTCTATAACGAATCTCTTTGCTTTCGTGTCCAGCTGGAGATGGCAGTGAGTTTTTTTGACTTTCTGGATTATCCTCTGGAGTTGTCTGTCCCATATCCCCTTCCAAAGTGGTCTGACCAGTGTCTGTGGTAACACTAATGCTAATATCAGGACTCTTCTCATTTCCTGATTCCCAGGCAGGATTTTCTGAGGACAGGATGCGCCTCTGCCACCTGAAGTCAGCATCGTTGATCTCCATAGAGTCCCTGCTCGTCTCGGTCCCATCCTTCAATTCTTCTAAGCGTCGGATCAGCAGCTGGATCTGCTCTTCACTAAGACCTCTCCCTTGGCTCAGCTCATCTAATGCTCCAAGCAGGGCAAAGACACAGGATACTGATGCATAACATGCTTCAATACCACCTTTGATGCACGCTTCTGTCATCCCATCCATGATACTACAATTAAAACAGAGTTAACTTAAGTGATGCAGCACATATAGTGAGCACATATCCCTATCATCCAACACCATCCCTCCATAACCAGGAGAAAAGGAAGTGAAATTATCCAGTAAGACTACTTGTGAGAAAGTGTCCTGGTTTCAGGCAGGACAGAGCTAGGTTTGTTTTCAGCAGCT
>JMFS01114578.1:0-53874 GCA_000699545.1 Podiceps cristatus
AAAAAAAAAAAGAAAAAAAAGATGAGGATGCAATTTTTAATGAAGTTTTAGGGGTTTATTCTGTAGTACCACATAGTACTGTCATACTCTTTTGAACTAAGCGCAAATGATTTGTTTTATTATCAATGATGGATTAAATCAGATAAATGTAACTATCACAAAACATCAGCAAATTGAATGAGCCAAAATAATTTTTGTCTGTATGGCAGACAATAGTCTTATTAATCAAAATTACAAACCCTTGCTTACTAATTGTAAGAATTTAAAACATTTTATAATACACATACATGCACACACCAAAGTTTAAGAAATGCCAGATTAACATAGTGATAGTTTAAGTTGATATAATGAGTATTTTAACATAATACTCCCAGAACAGCGTATTATAAACATAAAACGCATTATTACTAAACTAGGAAGTTAACTATTTCTGTTCTTTATAAACAGGATGCAATTTTAAATCTCTTAGTCTTTTTATAAAGCAATCTTTTTACCCATTGAGATTTTTCAAAATTATACCAAGAAAATTTTCATCAGATTAAACTTTTTAACCTATTTTATATTTCTGTATTTGCATCACAGTGCACGCAAATAAATGGGGAAATGTACATACAAATTTGGCTAACGTTACATTCAGGTAACACTCTCTTTTTCAAGTAAGAACATCTGAAAAACATATTCCCTACATTATATAGTATCTTTTAAAACAAACAAACAAACAAAACAAATCAGGCCCAAAACATATAATAGTTGCTCTGGTCACAAAAGCAGTTTCCTTCAAGAAAAGCACAGTACAGCACATTAACTAACAGGCATAAAATAATTCACAATACATACAGTATCAGAGGTTTACATACCATCAAGAGGCAAGAAAAAAAAGCGAGAAAAGAAGGCAAAAGAACAGGAAAAGATACGGGGAAAGGGAATACTACAAAAGTACTACATAGTTTATGTGGTATGCAATATTTTTAAAATAGGCCCGATTTTATTTTTATGGATCTAATATTGTAGCAGAATAACCACAAAGCAAAAGCATTTAAAATTTTCTACATCCATTCTTCCCCCTGACTGCTTTTATTTATTTAATTTTTTTCAAAAAATTCATAATAAGTAAAGTTAATAAATGGTACTAAAAGTGGGAAAGAGATTTCCTAGAGAAATGTAGGCAGGAAGTTAAAGTTTTAAAGGTATCATCAGGTCTGATCTCCATGTAACCTGAGGCGTATACTTATTTATCAACAATTACATCACAGTTAGTTCTTGAATTACATCACATTAAATAAGAACACCCAAACAGGTTAGGAGATGATGTTAATATTACCTTTGTAAAATGAGTGGGCAAAGCTCTGCTCAGGAATTAACTTGGCAAGGAATCCATGGTTCAAACTTGGGTGAGGGATAGATGGTATGACCACAACTGTGGAGAAAATCATGGAATCAAATGTGAGCCAGCTAGTATTCATGTGTGGCCTGGTCCACTGTGGATCCATGACAGATATCCTATCTCATTGAAACATGCAAATATGGTATTATCAACCAAAAAAAAAAATGCATTTCTAAAGGAAGAAAACAAGTTCTGTATCAAGAGATAGGAAACAGCATACCTATTATTTGGGCACTTCAAGAGCAACACTCATGGGGAAAAAGAGACACAGAGAGAGATATATATATACACACATGCACACAGGCAAGACAATCATGGATGAAATAGTTCACTGAAACTAGCAGTTTCTTAGTCCAGAACCATAACATATAACCAGGAAGGTACAAAAAAATGTGATTTCTCATAATTGATGAAGTTCATGTACTGCAGTATATTTAAAACAGAAAGCCTATAAGCACATGGACTCAAAAATTATATATAAGTAGTAAATTAAAACATCATGATGAATCAGAAAATAATGACTAAATGTAAATATGATATACATTGGAAGATAAAGTCTATGAAGAATGAAAATTAGCAACTCCATAAATGAAGAAAGTAATTAAAAATCAATACAAGAAAAAAACCATACATAAAGAGCTTCATGGACAAATTCAGTTACTGTGTTCAGCTCTTTTAAGACAGAAGGTACAGCTATAATCAGTCCAATCAGACTTGAAAAAACCTACTGAACTGACAGTGCAAAATATTTGAAACAAAGTGAGGTAAAGTTTTGATCCATAATTTCTGATGGGTTCTGACAGCTAACATACTCTCTCCCTCTCAGACTGAAGAATACATGCTAGTAAAAGCCACTACTACTAATAAAAATGATGAACAGTTCAGGCAAAAAAGGCAATAGAAATGTTTCCTTTTTATTATATTGTTTCCATAGACTTTCAAATGCAGGCACCAACACAGCAGGGCTCCAAGAAAGTACTCAGTCCTCCACCACTACCCTTTCAGAAACCTCCTCACTCAAAAAAAAAGGAGTTCACATGGGCAAACAGCTGTGTTTGTTGTTTATGCATTTCATGGTATAGAGTTAAAGATACCTGTTCTTCCTAAAAAATAACAGATTCAGGAAGTTGTGCTGTTCAAATGTCTTATACCTTGCAGCTTTAACTCCATCAGGCACCCTGTTTCTTAATTTTTTTCAAATTAAAGAAAAAAAGGCATAAAAAAGCAATATGTAAATGAAAATTAGCTACACCCTATAAGCAAATATACAGAATAACTGAAATCTGCTAATGTACGTTAAAGAACTGAATGATTATTGAGGAAGAAAGTAGTAAGTAATTTCCTATTAGGATCTTAAGCTACTACCTAAAAATGCTTTGCAGTAAAATAATTACAGGTCTAAAAAAAGCCGAAATAACATTTGAAGAAAACAAATGTACCTGTACTTGTTGGTGAATTTATTTCTTGTCTGATATTTCTACCTGCCTGGCTCCCAGACCTCGCAGTTTCTCGTTGTGGTTCTAGTATATCGCGGTATTTGGAGACCATCAAAACGGAAATAAAGTAGACTACCGCCAAAGCTAAGAACTGAGCCTGTTTGCTGTCATCCTGTGTTCAAGAAAAAGGAACAGATCTATAATATTGGACATTTCCACAGAATTTTCACACAAGATCATCACAAGGCTTAATAAATAATACTCTTCTGAAACCCATCTGTTAACATAGTAGGAAATGGATTACAGAGATTTAATGGATTTTCAGTGGAGCACTATGCACACAGCATGTATTAAGTATTGAATTTTACAGGTAATTCGGCAACTACACAAATCTCTGGGACTGTGGAGTCAACGGCCTTTTCAGAACAGAGGCCTGACTCTGCTCCGAGAGTGCCTTCAAGGCTTCCCAACAGCAAGGGCGACTGACTTTTGCTGCCCCAAGGATGAGACTCCAAAAGGTCCTGCCCCAAGAATCATAGATTCATAGAAAGGTCTGGGTTGGAAGGGACCCCAAGGATCACAGAGTTCCAACCCCCCTGCCACAGGCAGGGACACCAACCTCCAGGCCTGGATCTACACGAGGTTGCCCAGGGCCCCATCCAACCTGGTCTTGAACACCTCCAGGCATGGGGCATCCACCACCTCTCTGGGCAGCCTGTTCCAGCACCTCACCTCTCTGTAAAAAATTTCCCCCTAATATCTAATATAAAGAAGGTAGGGGTTACTACTGCTGAGAGGGAAAACTAAGCTCGCTGCTGCTTTTCTAGCTAACACTAGATGTGTAAGCAGGCATTACAGCTGCCGGTAACATGTAAAAGCAGGAGGGATATGAACACTGGTTTTTCTTCCAGTAATAAACCACAGTTCATACATTGTGCCTCCTCCTTCAAAAGGACTGTCAGCAGCAACCTTAGTTTTCCAGGATTTAAGTAAATGCCAGGACCGCAACAGCTTTGCTGTCTTCATTTCCTCCCACCCCACATAGCCTGCTGTTCTATGGCAACAAATCTATGGCTTAGGTATTATCCAAATTGAGCTTAAGTTGCTGTAGTCCAACTGAAATGTCTTTTATTATTATTATGTTGTAAACCCAAACATGGTAGAATTATGGCTTTACTCTTATAGTGGTTTCACCTTGTCTCAATTCCACAAGTATGCATTTTTTCATTACAAATCTAGTGCTTGCTTTCCATGTTTTCTGGGTGTTACTTAATTTGGCTTTGCAATTCTTAACTAGAAATACTCTCAAGTTCTTTCATAGAAAAGCCAGAAACAATATTTCCCCTATTCCTTTCCCCTCTAATTAGGAAAAGAGTGGGTGACAGAAGATCTCCACCCACATTCAACTTTGCCTTTTCAAGATGATCAGGTCATCCTGACAGATATATATATTTTTTGCTTGTTTGTTTCAAGTTCTACCACCTTCTTTTTAAAGCTATTTCTAACTTCATTCTTCACTTCAATTCACTCAAACTTAGGCTGAAGAAATTTAAATGGAACATATCTGTTTGCATATATACAATAACAATTTCTATTGTACTACTTTCAAAAACAAACACATTGTGGTGCAATTTTATGCTAAAACCAGTTGCAGGCAAATTCAAAAAACATTTTTATATATATTTATGTAGATGTATATACATGTTTAGCAGAAGTAAAAATTGTCTTTATAAATCATATTGCTGCAGTTCTATAATGTATGTCTATATACCTTCTTCCTCCTACCCCAGTTGGACAAATAGCTGACACCTTTAGAAATACAGTTCTAATCAACATTGGTCATAACTAGTTTATTGTGACTGTGATTATTTGGCTAATATAAGATCAAGTCTGACTGTTAAAAACTAATCTAAAGTAACTAAAGTTACCTACTAACCTCAAATAGTTTACCAGTATGATTTTAAAGTGCAGAAAGTGACTGGTAGTTACACAGCCACGAGCAGATGGTTTGAAGATAATATATATGAAGTGCAACACATGAAGGATATTTTTAATTCCAGTACAATCAAAATATCTTTCAAAATATAAATGATGATTTTGCAGAAGAAAGAATTACAGCACATATTACTCACCACATCACGAAAAACAACTGCTCGCAGACGATTAATATCAACATCCTGAAGAAGCCTATCAGGGTCTTTTATAGGAGAAAGATTGCCAGGGACATTTTCAAGGGGAGTCTAAAAATAAAAAGTAGTGAGATTTTTTTTTTCCCCCTCCTAAATATCAAACAGTTTCTGTTAAACCTTAATTTGAGATCTTTTTTAGATATTGCATCAATTTTAGATGCCTTTTTACTATCAATATACTTCCAACATAACACTCAGAGAAGGGTTGTAGAAATAAAGCAAAGTTTTGAATTATTGTCTTAATAATAATTATTTAGATATTAATTGTTACATCTTCCCAGTACCTCAGAACAACTGTATCTCTTCCCAGAAATAAGATAATAATTTGCACAGAAAGGTTTATTTCAGATTACAGTTGTTTTGTAAAGTAAATAATTTCTAATATATATGTCAAATTTAAAAATTATGAGCATAGATAAAAAACGGTTTATGTTCATTTTACTGAGAATTAGTGCAGAGTACTTACAGAATAACTGCTATTGTTACAAAAGTATAGTGGCATGCTTCCATTAAAAAATGATAATATATTACAAATGATGCCTAAACACCTAAAAGTCTCCTTATACTGATTTGCTTTGCACTGAATGTGATAACATGAAGAAATGCAATGTTTTTGTGATATTTAATGAAATAATACTATGAAAGGCGCTGAGTTTATAAATGCTGTTGAAGAAGTCCTTAGAGAAGAAAAACCCCCACTGAATTTAGTAATTAAAAAAATATGAAAAAATGAGTCATTTACGTCATACAAAGTGTTGTATTTTAGTCATGGGCTGTGCTAGATTCTTTGAGATTTTAGTTTCAGGGCTCCCAAAGTCTTAAAGCTGTAAACAAGTTAAAAAAAAGATGAACAATGAATTAATGAAATGGGAAAAACTAAGCTGTAATTGAATATTAAACAAGTTTTATTCCTCAAATCAGACAGAAAATACTGATGTCTAATATGCATGCAAAGGTCTGCTGAAATTTCCAAGACTTGGATGTTCCACCAACAAAGTTGTGATCACAGGTTTTTATCAAAACTGCAAGTGCCCTAACAGATTAAAAAAGGTATGCAGGTATCTATGAAAGACGTGAGTAAGGGGACCTGCTCTTTAAAGTAGACCAAGCAAGAGTGAAAAAGTTGTTTAAAATTGCTTCAGTCATACTACTGCATTAATATTTTCTTGTTTCAAATAATCCCCACCCCATACTTTTTTGCTTTAAGCCAGTTCATAGCAAAAACCTAAGTGTTTGCCAAATATTGAGGAGGCGGTTACAATTATTTTCTGATCCTATAAAGCAGTGGTACAGATTTGTCATTGCTGTTGGTAACTGAAGACAGGGTTACCTTGGTTGCTGCTGATGCAGTTACACCCTGAAGAGCATCTTGAGTTTTACTGCTGATTAATGATGTCTTGTTCACTCTCTCTCTCTGCCTTTGCCGACATTCTAAGCAGTTTCTCACAGCCACACAGCAAACTAAAAAGAAGTTATGAAAAATCTACAAATTAGAATATTTTCTCATGATTATATTCAGAATATCAATTAGCAGTCTGTACATCCAGACTGATATGTCAATAACCATGTCCAAATAGTATGTGCAACATAATTCTCACAATTAGACTCTGTCGGTACTAAGAAAGCATTGTGGTGACTTACTCATTTCACTCTTTTAGTTGAACAACTTAATGTTTTATATAACTGCTATAACAGTATATTGAAATTTGAAAATTATTAGTCCTTGAACTGGAGCTCTTGTATGTTATTGATCAGTTACCAACACTTAAAATCTGAAAGTACTTATGTAAAGTTAGAATGTAAAAAAATTAGTAGGCATTAATTTAGAATTTGATGAAAACTGATCACTAAGAATAAACCACAAGTTTCATACCAGGAGCAGGATAATTATCAATGACCTAGTAAGTGGTATGAATAATAACAGGACAAAATCTGCATATAAAAATTATTCAGCATTTGAGAGAAGAAAAAGTATGTGGGATATAACATTAGCAAAACAGACAGATCACAGTCAAAATTTAATGTTCATAAGGATAAAGTGATATAGATGGCAGAGAATTGTTTGAATTATTCAGAACTTTTTAAATTTCCTAAATTAACTGTAACAGAATATAGCAAATAGTAAATAGTAAAGAGAGGTGCTAAGCTGCTGCAACATACATTAAGGTCCGCAGACTCTGCACATACACCTGCGCTTTTGATCTTACATAGCCTATAGTCTTCCAAATCCACAGAGACTTGGGTAAGAAATAGGCATGTAGCAAAGCAGTTCTTGAGGACAAAAACATTTTTCTCCATTTTCTTTTATTTAATATTTTCACTCCCCCAAAATATGTAGAACTTGAAATACATAAGAAAGAACAATTTTGGACATGTCATTTTAACCTAATCTTGTGCCTAAAAAATGAATCAACCTTAAAACAGTATCAAATCAATAATAAATGTGGGTTTTTTCTTTTTACTTTATCACATCATAGTCAGTACAAGTCCTTTCCTACATGTGTCACTATTTGATCCATCTGTAGTTTGTTGATCTATAAGTAATTATTTGATACATACTGTCTGCTGACTTACCAAGCCTTAGGCACTGTCGCATTAGACCTCCAGAAGACATGTTTTTTTCAGCTTCAATCTCACTAAAATTTAGAGAACTGGCAAATACTAGTACATCAACCATTGCCATCAGACGGCTGAGAAAAGTTACTGCTGTCTCTGCTGACATTCCTTGTGTCACTTCAATATTTTCCAATTCAGTCTTTAAAAGGAGATAATTGAATTAAACACAGTTTGAACACAACTGAAATATAAAGACAGCACATACACATACAAATCTAAATTGGTACATGTAATGACAAATACTTTGAAAAGTTATTTAAAAATCTCCTACGATTACCATTAACATAAACTGTGAGTTAAATTCAAAGTAAGCCAGCATGAAGAGTGAGAAAATTATTTACATTACATGCTCTTATAGACAAGAAAAAGACTACTATAAATGAAAAAGTTATTAGCAATTACATAAAATGTGTCCAGGTAGTAAAACTGCACAGTATATAAGGGTGCAACGTACTCTTACATTCTTCCATAGGCTACTCTTAAGGGTGCAATGTACTCTTAAATGCACAACGTACTCTTACATTCTTCCACAGGCTAAGCAAACTGACAGGTAACACATGAAAGTAATTACTGTCTGTAGAGCTTTTACATTCCTTTGGATAAACAAGCAAATGTGAGGAGTGGAGTGGGAAAAACTGGACCATTTTGCCCTGTTTTGACAAATTGATTCTCCCTGGGAATGCTTGTACCATATAGGAACCTGACCGAGTCCAATTCTCCTGGAGATCAGAAGAAAGTACACGTACTCCCTCACGGCAGCAACGGGGGGGGGAAGTAAAAAAGTGGCAAGTTAAATGGCACGCAGCTCACGTTTCCCAGAGAATGGCCATGTCTTTCCTAATGCAGTGCTGATCTCTCCTTAATGGGAATCCGCAGAAAAATGCTGAATGAGCTCAGTATTTCTGAAATCTAAGAGGGGGTCATTTTTTTCTCCAAAAAGATACTTAAATGTCCAGAGTCATATTTTCAAATGGATTCAGCTGCCAGTTCACATAAGTGAGTAAACAGAAAGTTTGATTAAAAAAAAATAAATATCCGTTAAACACTTTTACCTCTGGAGCTAGGCAAAATTGAAAACGGGATTTATTACTTAACTGTGTCCACATTTATATGCCTAAAAACTATTTTAAAAATTGTTTACAGATGGCTGATCTCACTGATTGCCAACAAGGGCATTTTTGAACACAGAGTTCTATCCCTTTGAAAACTATTACTTTCGTTGTGTATATTTTTATTCTTTTGCTTAGAAGTATCTATAAATTTTTCAAAATATATTTTGTGCTGTTGAGGCCATTTCCTTCCAAAGAAAATGAAATACATGAAAATAAAAAATCCTTTATTCCCATCCGTCTAAAAAAAATAGTATCCTCACTCGTGAGTCACTTTTTTAAGAGTACTTTACGTCAAAAATTATAAAAGTGCAAACTGTGTCAAACAGTATTAAGGAAACAACTGTTTTGAAAGATGAAGGATATAATGTGGCATGTGTCACCACCATGATAGATACCACTTCATTTCATTTCTCTTAAGGATGTAAAATGTCGGTTACACAAGTGATTTGGGAAGGGCTGTCATGTGTCTGATCTGCCCAATCATATCAGAAAAATGGTAAAATGACAATTCTCAGAAGAACTATTCCCAGTCTATCTTCTTTAGCCAGGTCTCCCCCGCTTAGTGTGTGCTGTGTTCGTACTTCTGGAAAAATATTGCTGTTTTTTCATAACAGACTGGAACATCATTTTTGAAAGCACTCAACCAAAGAAAATAGATTTGCAAAAAATCTATCGCCATAACAGTATGCTAGAAAAACTCATAGGTGGTTACAGAAACTTGAACTTTGAACTCATACTTGAAATAACACCAGGCTTGCTAGCAGCCAATTGCCTGCCTGCTGTTGATTGCTCTCAAGCTTCAACTGTATTGCATCAATCACAGTCTTAAATCTACTCAGTGTATCTGAGTATATAGATATATATTTTTGCAAGTGATGCAATAAATTCATTTTATATAACATTTTAGTGCATTATATAACATTTTAATGTATTTTACCAAGATTTTTGCAAACTTTGAACTGAAAAAAAACAAACCAAACCAAACCAAACTCTTCTTTTTACAAATGTCCCTAAAATTCTGCTGGATGGAAGAAAAAAAGATGGCTGACATTTTTCTTTACAGGAAAACTTACCATCAGTTCTGCTTGTTAAATACAGCACATCAATACTCTAATAATGATTAATATAAGTGCCATTGTTGATCAAGCTACCTTCAGGCATTAGTAATATTTTAGACAGGTGTAGCTCAAAAGCTCTTTAAAAAGTGAACTGGACTCAGCATACTTTAAGAGCAGTAACAAGTTTCCCATACAATTAACACATTCAGGGCCTGAAGAGTTTTTCTATTGACAAGCACATTTATAACTTAAATTAGCTCATGGACCTGCCTACGTTCAGTCCGGTAGCTAACAGTAAGCATTATACTTAATGCATTAAGTTACTCAAGCAAAACATGTTAGGAAAAGTTAATGACTAAACCCAATACATTCCCCTTCACATCCTACTTTATGATACCAGAAAATAATAATAATAAAAAAAGCCAAAATATTAAATGATCAAAAATAAGGTATTTTTGAAAATGCAAAAACTGAAACTTACAGCAGCAATACTAACCTTAGAACCCTGGACATGCAACAGACAAAACAGACAACAGATCACAACAATAAAAGAAAAAGAAAATTATTTAAGTTAACTAAAAATACAATGTAAAATTGAAACAAATTAGTATCTTGGAATTTTACATTTGTTTAATTTATAATTAGAACAGCAAAACATTTCAGCTGAGTGTGAACATTTGAAAAGAAAGACTTCTAAGAGATAGCTATGCACAAGGAAAGGAAAACTGTAAATCTTGTATTATTATGGAGTTCTTGTAAACACGGATTCTTCCAAACCAATGTACATCTTTTATACATCTTTTATACGGGACACAGAGAAATTCTATGAAGCAATGTAAACCAAAGTAATGTTTTCACTGATTATATAGAAATAAAATGAGCATTTTAAAACAAGCCATCTAACTGAAATGTAATAAAGTAGTTAATCTTTGTATGAGGAGGCAAATATGTTAAAAATGCTTTGACAAAACAAATGTAAATCATGAAAAACAAACCCGTTCTTCATGCATAATGCGCCTCCCTTTGAAGCAACACATAGGTTATTACATATAATACATTTGGGCATGATTTATTCAACCTAAACCAGTATCATACTGGATATTTAAATGCTTCTGTACTACAGAAGGAAAAAAAAAAAAAGATTCACTAAGCCCCTGGGACCAAGTAAGTTTTCAAATTTCAATGTTCACAACTAAACAGCTGTGTAAAATTTTTATGTTTTACTTTTAGGTAGAAACACTCTCCCTTACCACAATGGGCTAGGAACAAATTCTTAAGTTTTCACTGGTTATATTTTAAAAAGAGAAAGAAACTGAATTTTCAAGAGTATGTCAGTATTTTTTGTCATTTAAGTAGTGGAAAACCCTAATCTAACAGAAAGAAAAACAAGCTGCAACGAAACCTGCTTTCCTTCCTTTGGGAACAGCAAATACTATGTTCAAACCAGTTTTAAATGTGTCTTCCTCTTTTGTAGCTGAATGCGCCTTGAGAATTAACCTATGGCTATTTTCTCTCAATTACTAGCTGACAATTTTTACATCAGTGTCCCACTGTTGATTCTCAGATTTGTTATATTGTCACATGAGTCATGAACATGATCATGCTAACACTATACACAGTACATATAGAAAAACAGCTCATCTTGGTTTTTTTAATCCATGGACCTAATAAGGCTGTTTTTAAATGTTTAACTGAGTTTTGTAGACAGTTAAAAGGGGTCTGGAAATTTACTCTCAATTGTCATACATATTTCAACTCCTCAAATTTCTTTTGCCTTACTCAATGTCCTCAAGTCTTTGTCAAAGCTGCTACCCTTGTAGTAAGCAATGATTATTTCAAGTTCCTAGCCTGTACACAAAAAAAAAGTGTTTTATCTGGCAACCAGATGCTATTAACAGAAAATATCTTCTGCAAACCTTTTTCCTTACTGCTCCTCGAATTTGCTTTTTTTCACACCTGTACACCATCTTAAAAATGTCTTCCTTATAGATATAATTAAAAAAAAAAAAAAAGCCTCAAAGACCCCCTCCACAGGAAGGGGAAAAAAAAAAAAATACACGGAAATCAGTATTTTATATTTTATGACCTCCTTACAATATTGGCAGAGTTATCTAATTCCCCCAATTTAATAACTAAGATATCAGAATCAACAGTGGAACTCACTCCAGTTTACACTGTAAAACAACGAAACTGGTTATATTTTTTTTGTTAATATTTGCTTGCACTTCAAATTGTTTCACATATACAACTGACAACCCTTTAAACACACCAGCATTTGAAGCATGTCCTTGTACAGACCCTGAGACAGAGGTGGTACAGAACTGAAATCAAGCGATATACTAAAACATGTGGGAATATATTATTGTGAATTAGAGTAAACTCTCACGTGTATTCCAAACAAACATACAGCCTTCACTCTAGAGTCACTCACAGATTTGTGAGTGGTTTGTTTTCACAGACAATGCACTTTTTCTTTTCTTCTTCTTCCTATTCATATTTATTATTCACAGCACTATTCAGATCATCCTAGTCTGGATTTAAAAAAAAAAGCAAGGAAAATGGCAGATTTCTATTACAAGAATTCAACAGTGAGGAAATGTCATAATTAAGATTGCCTGTTCTACAGCAGGCAAGGGATCATGGAGGAATTTTCCACCCAGCCCAGAAAAATTGCAATTTCACTACAAATACTAACTATGCAAATGAAAAAGTCTTTTTGAAACAGGAAATTCCCCAAACATTCATCTTTTTAAAGAAACTGTGTCAGTTAGTACTGCTTTTTCAGCAAAGGAGGGAATGTAATATAGAATCCATTGTACAAAATAAAAAAAAAAATCTGCAATTCCTCTGATATTCTGAAGGTCGTTTTACTAAATTTATCTCTTGGTTCTTCTCTGGATATAGCCTTAATTAATTCAAGCATCCAATATTCAGCACCTATTCTACTAGTGAAATAGGTGAAATTCTACTAGAAATAGGTGAAATGCCTTTAAAGAAATGAGAGGCAATGGGTCACGTGTAATGACAGCTAAATCTATAGCAGACTGCTGAGAAGAGAGTTTTGTAACAGGCGTTTAGGACTGTTAAAGAACCAGGAGCCCAAGATGAAGCCTTGCTTGAACTCAGACTGACCCACTGAAGTCAAGGAACTGTGGATCGGTGGGACTGTGAGATCAATAAAGGATCTATGTGCTTCTGTCTGTCATCTTCTCCATCAGAAAAAAAGTAAGCTACCTCAGAAAAAGAGGCTGAATTCAGCTCCAGGTTAACAGTCATTGCAGTCAATGGACCCTACAGGGATCTGGTTGACCAGCTACTAGATGGCTGCATCAGAGACAGCTGAACCATTTGCTTCTATTGACTAGATCTCCGCCAGCTAGAAATCTAGCCTACATGTAAGCATTTCAAGTGAATAGCTAAATTTACCCTAGTCATTTCTTGAATTCAGTCCTGTTTTATCATCCTGAAATAAATGGGCGGAACGACCTTTAACGCCTCTTCTATAGCCTTTTTGCTCCCACATTTCATTATTTCAGACCAAAAAGTAAATTAATTTTTAGAAGTAGATATAAATCACATGTACTATGCCACAAATACAATGGATTAGGAGAAAATAAGGAAGAATTACTACTTAAAAATTTCAATATGGGCCCAAAAGGGCTTAGGTGGGAATATTTGAGAGTCACCACTCAAGGAAGTGAAAAAGGAAGAAATGAAGTAAAATGAGCTTATACTTGTTGATAAACTAGATATATGTATTCTTCAGGATCTACAAAATGTGAGGGTTTTTACACCCCAGAAATGCTCCGCAGAATAGAGATATGGAGGATCAGAGGCTTTCAAAGACAGACAGACTGAACAAGATGAAGACTCCATGGATTCAAACAGGTGCACCAAGGAGACACGACTCAAGCTTACAAAGACATAAATGATATGGAGATGAATAAAGATGTGAATAACCACTCCTTTCATAGCATAAACAGTAAAGCGCATAGTGTCTTTATACATTTAAGCAGGCTTAGAAAAACAAAGAGAAGTGCTTCATCAGACTCAATGCCATATGATACTATGGAGGCTAAAAGTGTAAGTAGCTTCAAAAAAGATTAGATCAAGTCTAGAAGGCTAAACTCCTCAGAAGTTATTAAATATGACACCCTCTCTAGCTGTTAAAATCCTAAATACTGAAACGAAGCATCATTAGAGCAATCAACGTGCTTGCTCAGACTTCTGTATTTTGATGTAAACTGCAAACAGTGACTGTTGGAGGCAGAATGCTAAACCAACCAGGCCCTTGGGCTGACCCAGTAAGAAAGCTGATGTAACGTGAATGGCTTGCTTTCGTAAGAGTAGTGCAGTAGTGCTTGGCAGGACTTCTAATACCATGGCCAGTTTAAATTACAGAATCACAATATCACAGAGAATCACAGAATGGTTGAGGTTGGAAGGGACTCATGAGCGACCTTATCGCTCTCTACAGGTACCTTAAAGGAGGCTGTAGGGAGGTGGGGGTTGGCCTGTTTTCCCACGTGCCTGGTGACAGGACGAGGGGGAATGGGCTTAAGTTGCGCCAGGGGAGTTTTAGGTTAGATGTTAGGAAGAACTTCTTTACTGAAAGGGTTGTTAGACATTGGAACAGGCTGCCCAGGGAGGTGGTGGAGTCACCATCCCTGGAGGTCTTTAAAAGACGTTTAGATGTAGAGCTTAGGGATATGGTTTAGTGGGGACTGTTAGTGTTAGGTTAGAGGTTGGACTCGATGATCTTGAGGTCTCTTCCAACCTAGAAATCCTGTGATCCTGTGATCCTGTGATCCTGTGAGATGCAACACAAAATTTGGACTGTATATTTTGTGGAAAAAACCACTCATTAATGCAATTAACTGAAACACAGCAGGTTCCATCTGAAAATCAAGAAACATTTTCTCACCGTGAGGGTGACTGAGCACTGGCACAGGTTGCCCAGGGAGGTGGTGGAGTTTCCATCCTTGGAGATACTCAAAAGCTATCTGAATACAGTCCTGGGCAAGTTGCTCTAGGTGGCCCTGCTTGAGCAGGGGTGTTGGACCAGATGACCTCAGAGGTCCCTTCCAGCCTCAACCATTCTGTGATTCTTTGAACTGGGCAGGGAGAAACAGTATTGGCTGTTTCATCCCTCGAGAGTCACTCTGGCAGACATTGTCTCTAGAAGGCCTGCCTTAAGTGTTTTGATGTAGTGGAGACACTATAAAAATCTTCCTCATCCAGTTAGCAGCTCTTGGAAGGAGGAGAGCGAGACAGCCTTTTGTAACTGATTGTAAGCACTGGACTACTTTGCCCTTTCAAGACTGAGAAGAAATATATTCCTAACCAGCCGTCCATCCACTTTCTCCACAGCAGTTCAAGGATGCAAAAGTATTAGAAGTCTAAGAGAATCAGTATGAAACTTCTTTTCGTTCTTCATATATGAATATTAAGAAGTGGTCTGCTGCCCAACAGGGCAGCTGGTCCCTTCGTAACTGTGATCCAGAACAATATTAAGGGAGAGCACCTTCTCTAAGAAGGAGGAAGGATGTCCTGGGCTCTTTGTATCTGTCACAATGATGAATAAATCAACCTTCCTGTTAATGCTTATGGGTGGGCGATGATGGAACAGGAATAGGGTTGAATGGGAGGGAAGAAGCTCTCTGCTAGGTGAAAGTGATTATGAAATCATCATCTAGATGGTAACAGTTATTTCCAGGTGCAGTTAATTTGTTATTTTATTAATTACTTCTCTCCACCCTCCCTGTACATTTGTGACAAAAGTGACCTCTTTTTTTTAAAAAAAAAAAAAAAAAAAATTCACAGAGGGGGATTAATTCAGATTTGAAGCCAGCTACTGATTTTTTATTGAATTAATTAATTTCACAATTTATTTTTATTTCATTATCCTAAACAGGTGGAAAAATTGAGCATTTAAGTAATACACAGAGTCTGCAGGTAGTGGGGAAAAGCATGTATTATACATAAATTTGAAAATGTAGTCTTTTGTATCAATGCATGAAAATCACTGCTATTGTAGCAAAGCCACATGAACACATGATATTTTAACAAATGGATGTGTAATTTATGTATCAGCTATCTATCTAGACATATATTTATTATCCAGAATAGAGGAAAATGGGGAACTGCAAAATTACTGTTCTATAGAATGACTCTGCAGTGTCATAAACCAGGATAAGGGCTAAAAACGACTAAGACCATTCAATGGAATTTCAGCCTAATTAAGGCTGTATTTTTTTTTTTTTTATGATTATACAAAAGTCAAACAAAACATCTCCATTTTCAAATGATGTCTAAAATATTCGTTTTAAAAAATATCTCCTCACGTTCTTTTTATCTAAGGACTGATAGTACAGCCTGCATCTCACAATAGCTTGGTGTACACTCTCTCATACTTGTCAATATTTACAATGAAGCACTTGCAAAATCTTTTATTCAGCAACCTTGATGTCGTTCTGGTGACTACAGAAAACTAAAGTCTTTCCTGTGAGTCTTGCACTTTTGCTTATGGGAAATATTTTCCCAGTTAACACAGTGAAAATAGTAAGGAGTATTTTAACATTATTTAACCATTAGTTACCTGGCTGAAAGTCATATTAATGTTTAGCCAACTGCTGGTCCATACATTCATACCTTTCAAATAAAATCATGCAAAACAGGTTTTTTTCACTAGCTAAATAGAAGTAACAGTAGAGGCAAAGTAATCTGAATTGCTGAATGACTAGAACAAGGAATTGAGCTTTTTACAGCCAAACTAAGTTTGTAGCCTCCAGTGCCTACCAGTTCCACTACTTCAGAGAAGCCTCGTTGTCCCTTCCCAGCCTCATTTTCTCCCCTTTAAAAGACCAGTACTAACTGCAGATGTTTACAGGACATTCAAGAAAAACATTTAGCACAAAAGAAATAGTTAAAGATATTATATGCACAGACAAGGTGTCACATTCAAATACTGTAATTACTATTGACAATAATGCAATATTTACAAAATATTTCTCCCTTTTTCATGAAGTATTCTATTAGGCTAATTTGCCTGCCTGAACTGTGATCACCTAAGAAATTAAAAATTACTAACACCATTTGAGTGGGAAAAAAATATCAACCTACTTCAATACAAGATTAAAAAAAAAAAGAAGAAAAAAAACAAAGGAAAGGTCAGGACCTACTGAAAGAAGAAGTATACAGAATAGTGAGAGGATGACTTCTGGTATCATTTGGCATACAAACAAATGGTGGCCATGCAAAACAGATTTATGAATACAATTATCAATGAATAGCCATCATAAAGCATGTAATTTTGTTACAGTAATCATGATCCTACTGGTCTTCTCTTTCAAAGGAAATATTAAATATCTATGAAATACTATTCTTACTTAGTCCTACTTCTCTAGTAAAATTAGCATTTCAAATGCAAAATATTATAAACACTCTATATTAAAGCTTAACAGTTGTGATTATAAATTTAAATTTTTTGAAGGAATTAGCAGAGAGGGGACAGGAGTTCCCAAAGAAGAAAAGTCAGCTGCAGAGTGGTTTGTATTAGTAAAGACAATTTCTAATATGACCACTAGGTGGAAATATTGTACTTACAGTTGGGGATGTGGCTGCTGACAGCAATGGTAAAATTCCTCCACAAGCAATAATAATATTGTCTACCATCTGGGAAATGAGGTGTATTGTGTTGTGTACAAAAATAATATTTTCATTGCTATTGACAAAGTCCATCACAGACTTTGTGGAGTGACTGCAAGAACAGAAGAAAGGATGGATTAAATACAAACAGTTAAAATAAAGGTTAAGATAAATTTATTCTTCACAACCAGACTGGGAATGGGTTTTTTTATATATAAAGGCAAATTCTGGTCTACAAATCTTTGCATGTAAATTGTCTAAAAATATGAACAGGACTAGTCTAATGAACAAAATGATTGCTATCTATTTTCACACGGGGATTCGTTTCAGACATCCAGTTGAGAACAACGGCTTGTAACCTTTTATTCCCATCAACCACTCCTTCACTTCACAGGCAGTTGTGATGAAAGCATTGGGGTTGCTTCTTCAGTGTGGAAGTTATTATTCAATATTAAGAGTTTACCGTACTGCACTAGTGCCATTTGAAGCACCCCTGATTAACACCTAATGATAATACCTGGTAGTGTTTTAAAGGAGAAACTTGATAATATGGTAATACCTTGACCTAATATTAACTTTACTAATATTAAATTTAGCATTAGCAACAGCTTTGCAAACTACAGACATTAATGAAATTAGCCGAAATCTCAACAGCTCCTAATGGGTGAGAAATTGTCCCGTGAAACAGCCACTCATCAAAACCATAAAACACTGTGTGAAAATACTGAGGAATACTCAGTCTGTAAGTATGTTCTTTTCTCAAAACAACATTGTTGCCAGCCAGCAAGCAAAAGTTAACCACTTTACAGAAACTGAACTTTAATCTCCAAGCATTACCAAAAAACATAGTACAAACACCTCTCCCATACTTGGGGGAAAAAAAAAATCAAAATCATCTATTTCATAGAATCATAAAAGAGTTTGGGTTGGAAAGGACCTTTAAAGGCCATCTAGTCCACCCACCCCACAGTGAGCAGGGACACCATTACCCAGATCAGGTTGCTCAGAGCCCCGTCCAGCCTGGGCTTGAATGTTTCCAGGGTTGGGGCATCTACCACCTCTCTGGGCAACCCGTTCCAGTGCTTCACCACTCTCCTTGTAAAAGAATTCTTCCTTATGTCTAGTCTGTATCTCCTCTTATTTAGTTTAAAAACATTATCCCTTGTCCTGTCACTACAGGTCCTGCTAAAACATTTTTCCCCGTCTTTCTTATAGGCCCCATTTAAGTACGGAAAGTCTGCAATAAAGTCTCCCGGGACCCTTCCCCTCTCCAGGCTGAACAAGCCCAACTCTCTCAGCCTGTCCTCACAGCAGAGCTGCTCCAGCCCTCTGACCATGTCTGTGTCCCTCCTCTGGCCCCGCTCCAACAGCTCCGTGTCTCTCCTGTGCTGAGGCCCCAGAGAAGGAGGCAGCACTGCAGGTGGGGTCTCACCAGAGCAGAGCAGAGGGGCAGAATCCCCTCTCTCTACCTGCTGGCCACGCTGCTGGGGATGCAGCCCAGGAGGCGGTTGGCCTTCTGGGCTGCACAGGCACATTCCGGCTCATGTCCAGCTTCTCATCCACCAGTATGCCCAAGTCTTTGGCAGGGCTGCTCTCAATCCCTTCATCCCCCAGCCTGTATTGATACTGGGGGTTGTCCCCACCCAGGTGCAGGACCCTGCACTTGGCCTTGTTGAACCTCGTAATGTTTACCTATGCCTACTTCTCAAGCTTGTCCAGGTCCCTCTGGATGGCATCCCATCTCTCATGTGTGTCCACCACACCACTCAACTTGTTGTCATCAGCAAACTTGCTAAGGGCACACTCGATCCCTCTGTCTATGTCATGGATAGAGATATTAAACAGTACTATATTAAACAGTAAACAGGGGTCCCAGTACAGACACCACTCATCACTGATCTCCATCTGGGCGTTGAACCATTGACCACTACCCTCTGGATGTGACCATCCAGCCAATTCTTCATCCACCAAACAGTCATCAAATCCGTATCTCTCTAATTTAGAGAGTAAGGATGATGTGGGGGACTGTGTCAAAGGTCTTAAAGAAGTCGAGATTAGATGACATCAGTAGCTCTTCCCCTGTTCACTGATTTAGTTGCTCCATTGTAGAAGGTCACTAGGTTGGTCAGGCAGGACCTGCCTTTGGTGAAGCCGTGCTGGCTGTCTCCAATCATTTCCCTGTCCTCCATGTGCCTTAGCATAGCTAGGCACATTTCGTAGTGACCACCACAGAAAAGTTCACCAAACTGTAAATCAAATGCAATATAAATTGCTCTTTGGCACAGTGACCACCACAGAGAAGTTCACCAAACTGGAAATCAAATGCAATATAAATTGCTCTTTGGCAATAACTATGCTCAGGCTGTCTGTAAATGAACTATTCTGTTCTGGAAATTATATCAAATTGTGTCTATTATACCTAAGGTCTTTGATAACACTAAGTTAATGAATATCTCTGTTAAAGTGTACAAAAAGTCTAGGAAATCACCATGCTGTCATAAAATATAACATAATCACAAAGACTGACTACAACCAGGAGCTGGCATGCAAAAAAAACCAAAAAAATTTGTCAACTAGAAAGAGTGATTCCTTAGAACACATTACAGGAAAGAGTTTTTATTTACAGGGTTTGCAGGTAGAGAAGCTCTCTTATAATTGATCAAATGAAAAAAATGGCCATTAGCAGACACGCAAGTCTTCCTCATGTCTCAAACAGAAGTAGCAGATTCTAATGCTAAAGATAAACTGAAAGAGCACCGCAGTTTAGTTAGGTATGTATGAGTTGTACAATCTCTCAAGAAAACAGAAATTTTTACCTGTGAAATAGAGATGCTACAGGCTGGGAAGGAGTGGAAAGAGAAGACAGAAGATACGGAAGGGCACTTCAGCTAACAACAACTCTTTATAATATCCCCTCTACAACACATCTAATTTTTCCTTGTTGATGGAAACACAAAGTAGGAGTTAAAGAAGAAGAAAACACCTACCTTCTCCAAACATGTACATCTGTTTCTAGTGCAAAAAGCAAGTCTGTCAGGAGCCGCTGGTGCATGGGAGACCATTTAAACTCTGGAATACGAAACATAGTTGTGCGTGGACCTGGACTAAATTGTCGTCGCTGCTCTTCTGTCATTGGCATTCCTCTAAATCCCAAGTCAACACGTAAATCCCGGTCTTGTTGGGTGACAGATCGACCCTGTACCGCCTACATCAATGAGAAGTTCAAAAGTCATGTTAACTTTTTGTAATGCGTTTTCGAATGGATCACAGAATTTGAGAAAGGATGGGCTAAAACCGGACTTCAGCACAAACTACAGGAGATATTGATATTCTGAGGCAGGCAGTATCCTTCAGTAAAAGAGAGGCTCCAAGTCAAATCAGTCGGCACTGATGGGCTACAGCTGGACTTCCTTTCAGCTACTCACTGATGCTCTACGCTGAGGTGCTTCACTTGAAGTATTATGGAAAAGACCAAATGCAGTACGTACAAAGTAAGCAGTGACAAGACTCATTTATAGGAAACAACTATTCTTTCCTGCTGCTAACACAATTTTTATGAATATTTGACTCAAAAAATGGACAAACTACACAGTGATGGCTTCAAGGAATCAGTGTACTTTTAGACAGCTCCTCATTTTCAAAAATCAATTTATTTATCTGGTCTTTTTAGGAGGATCCGTTAGAGAATTAAGTCTTGTCTCCCAAATCTCATTTTGCCAATTTTGTTACACTTTGTTAATTGCTTAATGGTTTTATGGATCCTCGGGACATTTTTTAGATTCTACCAACATGTGGTGGATGTGAATTTCATTCCTGTTCAATACATACATAGTGATAACTGGTTTCACTTGGTGGTTAAAGACAAAAGTAAAAGATACACAGGGAGGATATGATGGAGAATACTATGAAGGTAATAAAGAACAAACATTTTGACTGAATTTGAGGCAAATATTCATAACAACAAAATTACTTATAATGTGCAACATCTCTAAAAGGAAGAAAAACAAAGTCTGATACTTGAAATTATTTTAAAGTGACTTTAGATTAGCTTCAAACTGGCAAAATAGAATATATTTGCTAGGCTCACATATTCATTTCCTGATCTCAGCATACTGTTTTAAATGTGGACATTTAAAAGCAAAAAGACATTTACGAAATCCTGGTGCTAGCAATGTAAAACCGGACATGGCATTGGAGTTGAGCTGGAAAGCTTCTTAGATCTTTAGTCTGCTTTTGATCTTCTGTAGCCAGCATTTTGAGTGCAGGGCAGGTTTCTTTCATTGAATTTGACCTACTGAGATCAAAATTGTTACCGTTGCTTTCATTTCTTGTGTTTTTCTTAAAATTATATTTAAATGATTCTTTTCTTATCTAAGATTTGATTTTTTTTGTTGGGTTTTTTTTGGTATGAATCTTCTGCATTGTGCTTTCCATTCTATTTTTAGTCTTTCCTAGTTGGGACCATAGGAAAGAGTTAATTTCATATTCCTCAATATTTGATCCACTGTTGATAAAGGCATTAACTCTATTTAGAAGTAAGCAGGAGTTCCCATTTCTACTTTGTTGTGCAATTAGTTGCTTCCTTTCAGTCCATTTGAACAAAAGACAGCTTACTTCTTACTAATAATGTGGGGAGCTGATTGTAGATCTGTTCTTAGAAATTTTGAAGTTACCCACTCCATTCACATACCACTTTTTGTCTTTTGGGTACAACTACAGGCAGCTGTCATGTCAGCAGCAGTAATGGTGTCATAACTGTATCATGCCAGGAGAGGTTTTATCTAGCCAATAACACTATAGTTGCAAGAATGGGCTTTGAAGTGCATTGCATAAACCACCATGAAACATAACTATATACACTTGGGTAGCCAGTCTTGAAGTAATTTTCAGTGGTTTTAAAGAGATCAAATCTAATGTGGCAGTTCGCACACACGCTGCAATGAAAAATCCAACCTCAGGCTCTGCCGTAGACATGTTAAAATTAACATTGCTCTTAAGTCATAAAAACAATAATGCTTGATTTATTTTCTATTTAATACACAGTTCCATCTTTTTTTTTCATTAAGGTTAACTTCATTTAAACAGAAAAGATTTAACTATGGACAGTTTACAGTTCACAGGGTATTTCAAAGCACCCAAAGAAGAGATCAGAAGATAACAATTCTGGTGGTTACACAGTTGATAATTATTTTTAAGAAAATTTTTTGAAAGAGGTATTAATAGCTACAGACCTAAATCAATTCATTCTATGGTTTATCATTGCTTTTAGGGGGAAATATCTAATTTAAGTAGCATATGGAGAATGAAGGGCGTTAAATAACTTGTAGAGTCAGACTCTTGAAGAGTACACAGTCGGTAGATAATTTGCAGATCAAAATGATCTGTTAGGAATTTTGTGAGCAGTTAACGGTAAAACACTTGGAAAACATTTTGTTTCTCCTATCTTACAATGATCTGATAAAAGTTCATTAGGATTTATGTATCTTTTTAATCCTAACAAAAAATTATAGGCTTGAGGAATGTACATTTTTACAGTTCAACTATTATAGGTAAAATTCATCAAGAAAAGGGGTTAAAGCACAGAAAAGTCCCAAAGTCCCACCAACAGCATTTTCTACAGTAGCTAGTACAAAGTCAGATTATCTTTTCCATTAAAGATTTATGTTACAAATTCACCGTCTTTATGGGCACATATATGCATATAGCAAACAAATAATACTAGCATTTCACTTGTCTTTTACTCTTTGAACAAAAATCCACATTTCAAAATAAAAACTAAGTGCACCTTTTTCTTGCTCTCCTCTATTCATTCCCATTTATCAGCTTCCATGGTATTAATAGCCTTAATTTTAAGACTTAAAATAAGGTGTTTTGTAACTGTAATAATAGATACACTATTCCTATCAAGACCTTTCAGGGCTTGTTCTTTATTACACAGAATGCTTTTAAATAATAATCCCTACACTATGCTCGATAGTCTGTCACTGATGTTATGAGGATTTTCATTGTTTTAAAAAAATACTTAAAAGAGAACCCCAAACTTTTCTTATAATACCTGTCTAGGGAATGCAAGAGCTCCATCTGCTTTTCTCTTCAGAACAGGTTCTTACCAGAGAAGAGAGACTCAGAAGAGAGTGGTCTTTCTGTATGTCAGAACCCATCGGTCTGAGTAACTGGGGTTTTTTACCCTTTTTCTTTTTATTTTTTCCTTAGGGAAAGTATCTGCTTTGGAAACCACAGATTGCTTAAATAAATTAAAATGTCCATTCACTGGAGTTCTTCTGAAAGTATTGTCTCCCTGAAGAAGAAAGCAGGCAGGCTGATCTGTGTTATTTTATCAGATGACACGTACTTTGAGTGCATTCGAGTTTATCTCTGAAACACTTTCTTCTGATGATTTGTTACACTACAAAGTACCAGTCAGAGCAATTTTTGCAATTTTTGTTTGGCCCTTCTTCCATACTTTCAGGAAGCCTGCCTGACTTTAAAATCCTAGAAGATAAATACTGGTGTACATACTGGACATATAGTCAGCTAGTAAAATCTTGAAGGTAGTCAATTTTTTCATCTGCTAACATTCTTAATAGCAATCTTTGATTATGTGCTACAGGCGCTGAACAATGGCAGTGAGGAAATTAATCCTGTGCTTTAAAAGTTCAATCTGATCCTATATTTTGCTGTGTATACACAGTACAAATTCTTTCAAAGAGCAGTCTTCTGTCTTGGTCTTCCCATTTTTCAGAATGCTATGGCTCTCACAAAACCACTAATTTCTCAGAATTTTTCAGAGGGAGGCTTACACAAGAAAGGATCTCCAATAAGAAACTAGATACTTCTTCTTTTATTAATCATCTCTGGTCTGGAAATCAAGTCACAGTTTTTCTTCTATTATCCCTAAACTATTCCTTTTCTTGTGGTAGGATCAAATATTTATGCCAGCATTCCTGTACAGCTAGAAAGACAGTGAACTAACGTGCTGTAGCACTACACTCTGAGAAAGGTACAGGATGAGTGGAAAACACTCCAATGTGTATTTCATAGTAAAATACAGGTATTTTTAATCTTAAGACATACTAACAAGAAAGTCTAAAGCAGAATTCTAAGAGTATCAGTTAATCTATCCAGAAGAACTAAGGAAAATGGATGAGAGATTCTAAGTTTTTTCAAACTAAAGCATCCACAATCACAATACATATTTTCTATACAGACATGAAAGACCACACTATCCTTACATGTTAGGGTATTTTCAAAGCAAATAGGCTTGGAGTATGGACACCTTTCATATAATTAAAGAAATACACTTCAATCACCTCTCAGATCTCATACTATTAATTTATCCAGCAGCAATGAACAGTGATTACATCAGACACATACATGGCTAGACCACTTGAAGCTTACCTGGGTTGTGGTAGTTGTTTGGATCTTTCGTATCTCCTTTCCTGCTTCCTTACCATCGTCAGATCTTTCTGTATCTGATATTATACTTCCTGCATCAACACTAGGTACAGTTTTGCTACCAGAAGACTCTGTCTCAAGAGTTGTGGCAGTCATTTCAGCATATTCTAATCCTTTTGATGATGAAGCCAACTCCCTCTCAGAAATGCTACCCATTCCATCTGAAGTTGTGTGAATCTTGAACTCCTTGTCCTCTATTATACTTGAAGCACATGTTATATCTACACTACCTGTCATATGTGCAAGCAATCCCAAATCATCATTTACACCAAGATGCATCTGTGTCTCTTGCACATTTGGAATAGAAATGTGGTTATTTGAAAGTTCAGGTAGAAGTTTCTCCTCTTGACTGGGTATTTTATCAAAGAGAAATGAGGTACTGTTAGTAGAAGGTTCATCTTTCTCATCAGCCAGAGTTATTAATGGACCATTATCTTTTTCCTCATTCTTCTTAATAATACCCACACTTCCATGAACATTGTTTTGGAGCTTCTCAACAGCAGCACTATATACATTATCGAGAAGAGATTCAACTTCTACAAGTGCACCATTTTCTCCAGTTACCAGTGTCTCTGGTGATAAATCCATATCATCAAGTTTTACTTCAGTAGCTTCTACTTTTTCAGCTTTTATATCAACTAAAAGATCATGAACTTCTACATGCACTCCTCCTCCTGGTCTCTCAGCATTTCCAAGCACATCATCTGACACCTTTGTAGCCATGAGTAAGTCCCTTGTATCTGTACTGACAGGGTAATCTGTTTCACTTTCTGGACTTTGGCTTTGTGAAAGGTCTTCTATCTCTCGAATTTCCATTCCACCTTTTGCTCCTGTTGTCTGCGAGGAGAGACCCGAGATGGTGCTCACGTTCCCCTTCTTCCCCTTTTTTATGTTTTCTTCCTCTTGCCTTTGATATTCTTCATACATTTTTGCTAGATACTCCTTGTGAGCCTCATATGTGACCTTAAAAAGAAAAGAACAGATTATGTGGATGAATATATGCTACATGAACTCAGATAAAACCTAACAAGAATCTTAACAGCATATTACACGCAGTTTACATATTGTTTTACAGCAAATGACCTACGATGACAAAAAACTGCCACCGTGCCATATGTGGAGCATGCCACCAGATGGCACTAACTCACTTTACAGCTATCTTGCTGTACTGCTGGTCCCTTTTGGGGGAGTGACCAGTATTAAAAACATCCACGAGCCATTCCTTACCTTGGAATGAGCTATAGAAAGAGTATCCACCCACACTCTCCAGCCTCCCCATTCATATTTTATTGCGTGATACAAGAGAATACGGAAAATGTTGTAAACCATCTCTGTGATCTTCTGCTCTTCAGAGTTCTTAGGGTTAATGTATCCCAGAGAAAACATCCAGTCCTGCCACACTGAACACTGAAGTAAACATCTAAAGTGAAATAATTAGGTCAAAATATATTCAAACAAAGCTTCTTTATTTTAACATTATGATGGTTAAAATAGGAGAAAAATAATATGCTACATCTCCTCTGAACATCAATCCAATGATAGGAAGAAACTTAAAAACACTTCAGGGAGAATATAAATTTAAAGTATATTCTAAACAGAAGAATCCAATATTAGTTGCTGAACTAAGAAAAGTTACCATAGACCTATTCTTTAAACAAAGCTTCTTTATTTTAACATTATGATGGTTAAAATAGGAGAAAAATAATATGCTACATCTCCTCTGAACATCAATCCAATGATAGGAAGAAACTTAAAAACACTTCAGGGAGAATATAAATTTAAAGTATATTCTAAACAGAAGAATCCAATATTAGTTGCTGAACTAAGAAAAGTTACCATAGACCTATTCTTTTTCATTTAATATATGGTATAAAACTCTACACAGAGTACAACAGATTGCTATTACCCACAAGTCAAGGACGAGAAAATACTGTTTGCAGTGACATACCTTCTGTTTTCACGGCTATTACTAAAGAGTTTTATCATATCAGATAAGAACAAACGTCGAACTTCCATCAGCTCTGCACTTGGCGCGGAGTTTTTTAACAGTGTTGCCACCACCTTAAGAATCACTTTGAAAGAATAAATTAGTTACGTAACACATTTTAACAACATTATAAAAAAAAAAAAAAAGTTGCTGACAGCAACTAATGTAAGTAATAACTGAAACCCATATGTATTTGAGATACACTAATGAATTATTCTTGCTTCCTGAACCATATTTTTTTTAAAAAAATCCATAACCTCTAGGCAATACATTTATCATACAAACATAATACAGTGTCCTTACTTGGATTCTGAATTTTCACTGTAGAATCTGGCTCTGGATGCGGTTTATGAACAACTTGAGTGCATACTTGTTCTGTCAAAATCTAAAATAGAATATTAAGTTCCTTTTACCATTTTTAATTAAATGCTACAGCATTTCTTTGTTCATTTTGAAATTTGTTAAGAACATTTACCATGGACACACTGTAAGTTCACGTAAACCATTTTGGTAAAATATTTTTATTCTTGAAGAATGGAAATGAGCAATTCCTCTATGCAAGGATCAAGATTTTCATGGTTGTACAGTGGCTGGTTAAGTACTTTTTAGTTAGCTGATTAAATATAACATAATGATGTTTTTGAGGTACTTCATATTTCTCATAGTGTTATACATTCACAAATCAAAAATTCTTTCATGAGCACTGCACATCAAAAGTTACTCTCATACATTCCATCTATAACCAAACCCACTATTTCTTAAAAGTGGGTTTGGTTTTTACAGCTAGGAAAAAAGAACAGTCACAGACAACATTCCATAGCAATAATCCTGGGGCTTCACATAATGAGCAGACAGATCATTCTCCTGTTTCATAAATTGTACCTGACAAACTAATTAATCTGTCTTGAGGCAACATCACAGATCTTTCACGCTGGGATACCTGTCATGGGTTTTATGTATGCAACTTTACTTTTAAGAACAAGCTAAAAATTTAACAATATTAACATGGGATTCTCAGTAAGTATATTCAAGCAAATGTATTTCAAAAATTGAATCAGTTCACTAATAATTCTTATTTATTTTAAAGCAGAACTTGGCAAATCTTTTATACTTCTGGCACTTAACTCCCTTTTCTCTTCCTCTGGCTATTTTCTCAAATATAAATATCTGTGGATGCTGGACTCCATGAGGACTTTAATTTTGTCATTGAGTTATGTATTTTCTGAGAATACCAATAACAGAAGCTCTCAGAAATCTGAAGGCAACGACATCTAGACTGTGAGCCAAATCACACAGGGTAAGCTTAGAGATGTGCAATGAAAAAGAACTTAACATCTGAGTAAGTCATTGGCAAATAGATGATGTTTAGGTTTTTACAATCATAGGAGAACATTTTCTACATCACTGAGACTCAGAACCATAAATATCAAGCCCTCCTTTAGTCTTCCATGTCTTTTCTGGAATCAATCCTCAGTATCTAGCTGTAACAGCTATTTGTGACTGACCCCCCCAAAAATTACAAAAATATAGCATAATTTAAAAAACATCCTTCTAGTGCATAAGATCCTCAGAAATTGCAGAAGGTTCAATTCTAAGTCACCACTTTCAAAATAATTGATGACTGGACATGATCTTTGTGCATTTGAAGACATGAAGACATAGGTTTCAACCTATTTGATGTTGACAATATTTTGCTTTAACAAAATTGCTCATTATCAAAACTGAAGTTTCTAAAGAGCCTGGTAGAACAGTTGAATGCTTCAAGGTCATATTTGCCTCAAGCAGTATCTGTTACATACAAGTGGCTGTGTTCAGTTATCATTTTGGCATACTAGCATTACTGGTTAAAAAAGAAATCAGCACTTTTCAAAATTTTGTAAAATCGAGAGGAATGGCAAAGAAAGGGAAAAGAGGGAAAAGAAGAAAAAGAGGAAAAAGAGAAAAAAGAGGGAAGAGAAGGAAGAGAAGGAAGAGAAGGAAGAGAAGGAAGAGAAGGAAGAGAAAGAAAATAGGGATCTCTGGCTCCAGTGCTCAGAGCTTTCCTTTGCAATGGAGGAATAAGAACAATTCCAAGTGTGCAGTAACTACTTTTTTTTTTTTTTTTTTTTTTATGTAGAGTGACTTAACAGTGATCTTAAACAGCAAGATCTTTTCCATCACCCTTTGTAATGCTATAAATGGAATGTTTTATAGAGACTATGTAAAAATTATAATATTGTTAATAAAAATATCCGAAGCATGGCAAAATACGTTCTGAACCAAGAAATCCTTTCTTAAAATCGCTATCTAAAATTTTCTCAAAAGTCTTGAGAATCAGAATATTGTGAAGCACAGAGTCACAATATAATTAAGTCATAATTTTTACAATAGAGATGACAATCTCTATGTTTAATAATTTGTACCTCATAGAGCGTGTTATATGTTGTAATGGTCACTGTATTTGTGTGCAGCATCAATCTTTCCCCAAGAAGAGTGAAAAGACTGTGAGTATGCATGATTTCAACCTTTCGTCTGAAAGAGAAAATAAAAATATTAGGAAAATGCCAAGCATGTTGAACATTTTAAATAAATACAAAAAAACCCCAAAGCTAAATATTTTGATGTTGTAATAAAAAGTTCTGAAATTTGTTATTCTGTAAATATTATGAATTAAACATCATTTAAGATCTTTCCCAATATGAATGCAATTCTAGTAATACATAAAAGTTCTTAGAACACAATGCTGGATTTGGAATGGGCTTTTGTATAAAACAAATGACACATCATTCTTACCCTCCATGATTTTCACAGTGGAAAAAGACAAAGGAATCCCTTTCTATTTTACTCAGGCTGAGAGAGTTCAAGATGTTCACAGACTGGCTAAAATGTGATCATGGCAGAACATATCTTTTGTCGCTTTCTCAAGGACTCGGGACAATTCGACCTCAGATCTTCCAACATAAATACTAACACATATAGATTTATCAGTACTGCCATTCCCTTTATATAGTATTCTCTCATGCAGCCAAAATAATTAAATCCTGGAATAATATATGATGCAATGCAAAGGAAATAAAATCCTGAAAAGTTATGAAATTCCAAGTGATTGAAGTGAATTTTACAGGTAGGATCAAAAACTACTCAAATCTTAAAAAGCAGAGAAGCAAGCAGCTCACAGCAGTGAATTCCATCTGTCCCAAAACACTACTCTTAAAATTGGATAAATTGGATATAACATCATAAATAGAGTACTTCTTGTAAATTGCATCATTAAATTTATCTACTACTGTAATGAATATGAAATAAAACCCATGATTCTACATAATTAATATCCTATATTAAAGCAGCAGAAAAATATGAAATAAGATAAAACACAGTAAAGTTTCTGTAAAATTTTATGCATTCAAAAACTAGGAAACTTCCTTTTCATGATTACTGATGAAAATACAACAGGTTTAAATAATATAGATTCATTCTAGAACTTTGGAAATTGATACATTATATTATCATTTTCAAATAACCACAAAAGAGAGTGGCAAAATAATAGTGTGTACTCTTCTGTGCACAGAAGAGAGTTCACAAGTTACTTATGAGAAAAACTACAGGTATCCAACCTTGTGAGCTGTAATGTAGCATATGGAAGTAAAAATTCATTGGAAGGTTTAATCGTGCAGATAAAAAACCAAAAGTAAATAACAGACTATGATTTCAGTGGTGGCATAGAAAGAATCGAAGATGACAGGGAAGGAAAAGAACAGGATTATGCCAACTGTTAAGGTCAGACAAAGTAGTCTATCATCACAGATCACAAAGAAAAATCAATTGAGTTACTCAGGCTCTCATCTAACACATTACTGGTCACTTCTCCTAAGAATCAATTACCTCCCCTCTATAGCTTAATCTGCAGTGAATATATATGAGCTATAGCAATGGTAACTGGGTTTGTACCTACACAGTTGTTATTAATATTGCATTGGCTCAGATTTCATAAATCACATTATAACATTTCTTACTAAAGCAGAATTGCATAAAAATACAATGCCTGTTTCTATACTATGGATCAGAAATTTAAGTGCATTATAATTTTATGTAATTTATAATTTTATAATCGCTTAGAATTTTCTATAGTTGACTATAATTTTATAAAATCATGCATATGCACACATATGTATGTGCACAAATAAGCACACCTCACTAGTGCTAGCTGTAAGATATGAAAATGGGGGGGAACGACATTTTTACTTGCTGAAATCTACATAAAATGTGAATGTTTACAGATTTACATTCACAGGTCTGAACATTTAAAAAAACTTTTGAAGTTATACATAATATTCAAGTGGATTTCAGTGACTTCGATTACATGAAAAATAAAGTTATTTAATTTTGTGCTAAGTAAATACTTTCACTCAACAATGGAAACTTCAGTGATACATCCATAATTACAAGTTGATGCTAAGGACCAGGAAATAAAATTTCAGCTTCTGAAAAATCTCACTTTTTCTGTAATGTTCCACTGACAGAGTTTGCTACTTGATTCACTGGATAAGAGATAAATATTTTAAACAAATGTACTTGTTTGGACACAACTAGGCTTCTGCACAAGTGAAACCTTCATCTAGTGTATCTTACTTAATCCAACTCCTATCAATGTGAATGATTTTTAGGAAGTAATGTTTGAAAAGCCCTTGGAGACTCTTGAGTAGACTATCAATTTGCTTTATTAATTCCCAGAACACTATTTGGCTTGCTGGATCCCAAAAGAAAAATCCCATTTGGGAGCATATTCTCAGCTAACTGTCTCGCAATTATACAGTCATACTTTATCGATCTTACTGCGAAAAGCATGTCTAGCAATCCCACAGTCTGGCTGGACTCCTAGCTCCTTTCCCTTCTACGGAGGTTTTACTTGATGAAGTCTCTTGTGAAGCACGCGGCTAATTTTCATAGTGCACAGTCTCCCACTGGAAGGGGTTGTTGTGGGTTAACCCTGCCAGACAGTCGAGCACCACGCATAATAGGGGAAAAGTGAGCAGTAGCAGATTACACAGCACTGCATGCTTTTTAATTCTTTCTTAGTACCAAAATATGGAAGATGAGACTAAATACATGACACCAGTTCTTTTTAAATGTGAATATTTCTTGCTGCCACATTTTATATATGAATATTTCTTGATTTCTTGCATTGAGATATGTCCTTACCTCCTTTTTTTTTTTTTTTCACTTAGTCTGTTTGCTTTCCCTTCCAAAACTTTCCCTTGTGAACAACATACTCTTCTATTTCATTTTTCTCATCATTTTAAATCTATTTTTAAAAGTACTGCCCTGAAACTTTTATTGCAACGGCACTGAAAATTCCAAATTTTTGATGACACTCATATGGTTCCTGTTATCCTTAGCTGAACATACAATATACACTTATAAAATTTATTTTTGGAAAATGTTTTTCAATTGGTTTGCAACTTGAATTTCACCATATCATATATTTGGCAGCCAATCACTGTATGTTTTCAAATGTCATAGTAGTAACAAGTTAACTGGAAAATTAATTTTATCCCAATGTATAAATCATTCATCAGAAAACCTAACAAGTTTAAGTAATTTCTAAAGACTGTTAAAGAACATACAGTAATCATGACAAAAAAGACAAGAAGAATTGTGAATGTAAATACACCACTATAACAATTTTTAAACTGCACTTACTTATGACCCAAATGTTTAAGAAAATATCCAAGGACCTTCAAAGCTTGCACCCATATACTCTCACTTTTGGAAGCCAATAATTTATAAATTACTCTAAAAAAGAAAAAAAAATTAAACAAGTTTTTCAGTTTATTACTAAACATCACATATATAGATCGTAATTCACTGGATAGGGATATTTCTTAACAAATAAAACTATAAAAATAGGCAACGTACACAAAATGGAGGAATATACTGAAAGCACCAAGCACAGCATAAGAGTTTGATCATGAATTCTTTAGGTTAGAAACATGGTGCCTTTTGGTTCAGTTCAATGTTTTAGAACAGGAAGCAACAATCTCCTCTCATACTTCTACTGTGGCACAATTAAATAAAAGACAGTCTGAGTAGCTGTAGCTTAAGACAAGAGAAGCAGATTGTAGCACAGAAGGTCACATCCTGGAATTTCTTGGAGTACCTGGATGCTACTGAAAATCTTTCATTCCTAAAAACCCTGCTCAATATTCTTTCTACACAGGACAGAGTACCTGCATTTAATCATAAGACGTTTATACTGAAATTTATACTGAAATCTCACTTGCCAAAAGTAAAACATGGCAATATATTGGGACAAAATCCCATATACACCTATGAAGCCACATCCTCATCGCATCAAATTTTGAGGTAGAAAAGAACAATATACCATGTTTTTACATCCTGGACAAAAAGGACCTAAAAATTTAAGTAACTTAAGTTATTATAACTTATATGACTGTTATAAAGTTATATGACTGCTTTAAGCACGAATTCTACAGTCTTTCAGTAAGGAAACCAGTCTTGATTTGAAGACACCAAGAGACAAACTCCATTATCTTTCCCTTGGACTGTTCTTCAACAAATTTTTAAATTTATATTTTAGTTTCCCATTTGAATTGGCAGAGCTTCAGCTTTTAGCAATTCCTTTTAGTCATTCTCCACTAAAGAGCACTTTAGCAGACAATATCTTCCTCTTTTGAAAGGAGTTATGCCATTATCAAATGACCTCTGAGGCTCTTCTCCTCTGATAACTGAAGCAGATGAACCCTTAATTTGATGTAAGGCAGTTCTTTGAACACTTAAATGTTGTGATTCTGCGAATTCTCTCCACTTTTTCAACACAGAATTCTAAACACAGAGACTACACCATCAAACAATTTTAATATTGGTACCACAAATGTTACATAAAGATGTCTTAAATCCTCTAGATCAGTCTTACCCTTCTTCAAAGGCATCAGGAATAGAATTCTGTCTGAATACAGAAACTACAGGCAGAAAACAAAGTCCTAACCATGAGTACAATGAGTCTTTCCTTCAACTAGCATTGTCATTCAAGTAGTTTTAAATACAATTATCTGTACAAAGTTCTTAGTATTTTGGCAAAACAAAGCTTGAATTTATCAGATAGTAGACGGGTTGTTTTCCCCCGGTCTACAAGTCTCTTGCATTTTCCAAAGAATTTTCAGAACCGCACAAAATAAAATTATAAAGTATGAAATTATTGTCATGAAAATTATTAATCTCTGAAAAAAATGGCATTATCAAATTAGGCATAAAAAACCAAAAATAGCGCTTCTCTGGGAATTATTAGTTACTAATTTTACTGTCAAGCAGATAAACATGAATTCCACAGATAGCTTTTTTAATATTTTCAGAGAGAATTTGAGAAGTTAGGGCATGATTTCTCTTGTTTTCCTCTTCTTCCTTCCAGATTATATTTACCATCTGAAGATAGAATATTCAAAATTATTCTTAGATAGTTGGCTTTTTGATGCATCTTGTTAATTACATATTCTATTTGAGATTGAGAAGCAACTACAACAGTACATTTACCTCCAAATATCATAATGACAACCTTAAGAGGAAATTTTTTTCCTCCAAGCTATCAAAACCACTCTATTTTTCACAAAAAATACAGCTGAAGATAATAAAATCATAGTTTGAAAGATCAGCAAGCGTTATATTTATGTGAAAAAGAAGCAGTCTGGAGAGTGATGGTACTGGAACTACTTTCAAGATACTTTCTCACTTCACTGTCTTACCGTATCCCATTTCTCTGATCAAAGGCAGGTATCATGGATGCTGGATGTTCGGACATTAGTGCCACTAGCAGCTGCAGCACATCATGAATATTTTCATCCTGTATGACAAGCATCAATGTTATTCTACAAACTAACCTCAACAGCAGGCTACCCATACAGCTGGTACAATTGGTTACAGTAAAAGATATGTAATTACAGAAATGTACCTCATGCATTGTTAATAAGTAATTTAATATGCTCTGCAGTTCATCTTCTTTCACTCCTCGATCCTAAAAAAAAAAAAAAAAAAAAAGAAAAAAAAGGAGGAACATTATTCAGAGAAAATGCATTAAGTTTGGCTCAAGAAAAAACTTGGACCAAGTCAAATAATCTCACAACTTTGTCTATTTAAACTTAAACCATGAAATTCTCTCTTTCGTTCCATTGCTTTTCCTTATCACATTGACAAGTCAAACTAGCACAAAGTCAGTCCTCTGCTCCTGCTAGAAAGGATTCGTACAGTGTGGGCCCTCAGATACTACAAACTACTACTGCCACTCCTCCAATCCCTGACACAGAACAGGAAAAACAGGAGGAATAAGCCAGGCCAGAAAATACTGCTTTTCAGTCTAGTCTCAAATGACGGATTATAACCTAAAAGACTAGTGTTCAGCTGTAACAGAGAGAAAACAGTGGTAGAACCAAAAAAATGGACAAAGCAATAACTAACCTAACAACTGCCATTACCTTTTTCATTTGATCAATCAATCAACTATCTACTGTCATATAAAAAAAAGCCCAAATACCCGAAAGGTTCTGTAGTGTCAAATACTATTTCTGCAAGTACCTTTAATAAAATATATATGGTATAGTTTGGTGAGGTTAATAAGAAATATTGTACAGATTTACTGCCTTTATGTTGAAATATGTGCATCAACATTAAAATTAACCAGAAACAGATACCTGACAGGTATTATATATTTACTACTATGAAAAATCCTATTACATGTATATAACAGATCTCAATGTTTTCCATCTGGAACAGACTGTTTTACCTTCAATATAAGTTGTTTCAAAAACAGCAGCATGAATGCCCTTAGTGATATGATTTCTTTCTGTGAGGGCCGAGGACCATCTGGAAGAAGCAAAATATACCGCTTTTAAATATAAACTTGAATGACTGCAGCTTCTTAAGGAAATCACGGGTCTTACAACAGATTTAGTATTGTATTCCTTATATAAAAGTTCATATTTGCAAATGGCACCATTTATAATGTTTCAGAATCACATTTTACAACACTAATATATATAAGCTTAAGTGATGTTTAATTTTGAAAAAAAGAAATTCATCCATATATATATATATATTTTGTTTCTTTTAAACAAAGACACAGGAAGATGAAATGCAGTAATCAGGTCTACACTCACACAACTAAATTAAGGTAGGTACCGTAGGTGTCTTCATATGAGCCGGCAGTTTCAAACCCCAATATAAGCACCTACTTTCTCTATTGACTAGATTACTCAACTGACCTAATGTCAGTGCCCAATTCAGGATAAAATTTATTAGTTCTATTGACTACATGGACTTGAATTCCACTGAAAACATTGGCAGTTTAAGCACCTAGTATAAGCTACACTGTGGACATGTAAACTTAAAAGGGTTTGAATACAAAGTTGAATCACACCTAAAATATGTGATGATAACTTGGAATAACTAAGCCACTATATTAAATACCATCTGAATGAAATACAAGAGAAAGAATTAATGACATATTAGTGGTGGCCACTACCTGTAGCGGAAATTGAAGCTATTTAACCAAAGAGAAACTACCATCTAAAGAAAATACTAAATTTAAACCATCAGAAAAAAGAAAAATCTATAATCCAGAATACTTTAAACAATTGTGCTTGAGTAAGTACATTAGGAAAACAGAAGTATCTAAAAAACTGAATAAGAAACAGCTTGAACAACTATATTTACTCAAACCTTGATCTACGGAATTTTCCGTTCTCCCTTTGATAAAGAGTTAAGGTTGAACCAAAAATTCCTTTGTTAAGGTCCTACTTTTTCAAACAATGTGTGTCATAGTCTTACATTTTGCACAGTTAAAATAAATGCAACCTAATTTACTTTTTCATCAACCATTTCATCTTATGCTGATAAATACATATCAAAGCTTAATGACACTCTATGTCTCAGTATTATTTCCAATCCAGATGAATGCAATTTTTTAATTAAGATTTTTTATAATCTCCAGTGCCACTCTTTGAACTGAAGCCACTGCTGTGCACACAGTAATTCAAGACTGCAACAGGGCCAGACCTTAAGGTAGCTTATATTTGTTTGACTAGCAGGAAAAACCAGAGTGGTTAATCCCCTCATGTGTCCCTGTTCAGGTGTGGAGAGAGGAGAACTAGGTACTTTTCAGAAAGAAGCAAGTAAATCTCAGTCTCACCCCACTATCCTATGTAAAACCAGCACAGATATTGTCGTAAAAAAATCTATCATACAGGCTTTAAAGATACAGGAAGAGTTTTATACCCATGCATTCTAATGGCATCATGAAACATCTATTTCGCATTGTAAAAACAGAAGTTTGATTTTTTACACTAGCTGCAGCTACATTAAATATTGCATATGTTTTTAGGGCAATGGTGTGCTTCTAGCTATTTTTTCCCTAATTCAAATGCAGATTCAACCCCTCTAACTGCACCACAGAAATCTGTCCCTGCACACGCGCTTCCCTCCTACACCTTACTGGGATTCAATATTGGACAATATCTGAAAACCAGGCCTAAAAACTGAAGCACTTTGTCTTTTTTTGGAAGACTGTAATTATGGAAACAGAAAACAGAACACTAAGGCAAAGCATTTCTGTAAGAGAAATTTTAAGGAGGGATTAAAAAGAAGATATTCTAAATTAACCGGCAACCTGTTCAAAGATACCTGAGTTTCATACTTCTTATTCACATACCCACTAGTTTCTCTGGAGGTGTGCAAGAACCCTGAAAAGAGTTCTTCAACATGCAAAAGATACAAAAGTAGTTGTTGCTTGCAGATTATATGCCAACCAAGCAAAACGATGCTTTTTCGTTCAGTCCACCAGTACTATTTATTCCTTATATTTTGGTTGTGTCTTTGAAGCTTCACTGCATTAGAATTAGAAAAAGGGAACAGCCTCTGCCTAACATTAAAAGCAGAGTGGTAGAGAAAAATAAGACAGGCTGGAGAAACTGGGGGCTATGTAACCCGTACCCAGCTACAATAGTGGAAGAAAGGACTGCAGCAATAGTAATGCAATAGTCATCTGATAAAGAGTGAATGGAATTAATCTGGAAAGTTGGAAAGCTATAAAATGTGCCTGTCACTATAATTGTTATGTCTTCACAACTTTTGGCTTCATTACCAGTTGAAGATTTATTTTTTTAAAAATGCATTCTTGACCAAACAATGGTGTAATTTATGCTATAATTAAAAAAAAAATAGACATTATATACACATATATTGAGGTAAAGAGAGACAAGTAGATCTTGTTTTTCAACTCAAAGATTGAAAAGTAGTTTTATTTACTGTCTATTAATGTTCGTGCTCATCACTGGATATAGACAATTCAGTGTCACCGTCACTCAGAAACGGATAAACAGGACTGCTAAAGACTAAAACCAAGCCTAAACCAAATCAATAACAAAGATAATACTTTTAAGAACTGGTACAGTAACCATAAGTTTCTAATACAAAATAGCAACATTCATGTTAACTGGCAAAGAGAAAGGATGCCTCCCTTATCCCACACCAGGATGAGTCACTAGATCGTTTCCTGCCTTTAGATTTTTTTTTTTTATGTATGTATTTATTGCAGATAGCACATTATTTGCATCAGGTTTGGTGGTTTTTTGTTTGTTTTTTTTTTAATATACACTCATAATGAGAGTTGGCTAGTTTCATGCAGACAAAAATAAATGAAAAAAATTTATCCAATTCATCCTTGCAGCACAGCAATTAGAGGGGCATAAAACAGAACTAATTAAGAGGGAATAACTAAACATATTCACAGAGTAAAGTACAATCAGTACTGGTGTAAAAAACTGACTGGGAGCTTGGAATAACAAAAATAATAATTTCTAATCATGTCTTTGGAAATAAAACATTGTGTTATCAGTTCTACAAGCAACCAAATTCAACATGCTTCCATCTGGCTTTTTTATGTGTAAAAAGTATGATTTTTCTACTCCTTGAATTAATAAAACACAATATGGGTAGCAGAATCTGATCTCCATGCATGCATAAATAGCATCACATGTTATGTGGGTCACAGAAGGACCTCCTTTTTACCTTACTGTTGCAAAGCCAGTGAGAAATGAGTTATACTCTAATCCAGCCCTTGAAATAACTCTTTTATTTTCTATCAACAAAAAATATAGTTACTTTCTCCTTATAATAATTTTCGTAATTCCTACTTTTCTAGCTCATGTTCAAAAATGTTGGACATTAAAACTGTTCTTAAAAACACCATTTAACATGAGTTAACTCAAACACTAACAACCACACGTTCTTGATAAGGAGGCAAGATGCTGCTCATAAAGGTCCTTTCAGAGTAAGAACTGTGAAGCACAGAGGAAACACTAGTAGAGAAAAAGAAATGCTTGGCCAAGAGCTCAAGAATGAATAACACTACTCCGTAGTCTGGAACTTAAATGCACATTTCTCTCATGCAACACTGAAGTCGCAAGTATTTCATAGGGATGCTCCAAAACGGAGTCCAAAATTGTAATTTAGCACAATGCATTTCTGAGAGTTATTAACAGTGCGTATCCTAAGTTATTTTTTCTTAGGAGAGTAACTCCACAATATCTAGGGGTTTTTTGTTATTGCCTTCATTTTATGCTTTCTCATTACTGCACCACTCTTGGTCTATCAGTATTTCCAGAGAACACTACGCAGTTGGTAAGCAATTCCAATTCCAGTGAAGATTTTTCAACATAAGGTTAATAAAGAAATTAAACTATTCAATGGTCAGTATACATCCAAAGATGAAAATAAAAAAGTGTGTTTAAATTTTTCTCTGTCTCTTTGATATTAAAAATATATGTGTTTTGTCCCTTCCGAAAGACATTCAGAGCTTGGCTTTTCTTTAACTATCAGTCTGGTATATGTTTTAAAAAGATAAAACATCAAAGAACAACAAAGATTGGTAACATAACTCTAAGATGTGTCTGGCACCTTGAAGTATTATCATTGACCTGCACAATCTACCACAGACAAGATAAAAAGTTAAATCTCTTCTTACTTACCCTCTTATTCATTCCTGAAATTCACAAAAGGAAATAATTACGGAAAGAAGTAATATAATTTTAAATAGTTTTTACTCAATTGCCTGCTTCACTGTGTCTTTAGATGCTGCAACTGTTGGGCAACCCTATGATCCTCTCCCGCTTTCACATTGCATTCTGTATGATTTAACAAAATATTAAAGGCATGCACTTGACAAATCAAGAGAATAGCTGTAACCATAGTTCATGTGTAAAATGTAAAATACCATAAAGTTTAGAGAGCCTTTCTTGTAGAAACTGGTTTGACTTTTTCTGCTCTTCCTGACATGAGAATTATTTCACAAGTTTACTTCTAATATGGTCTGAATAAAACACAAATTACTTTTGTCTTACCATCTATTTATAACTGGTAATTTAATTTAAAAGAACAGCAAACACTACACACACAAAAATTCAACACAAAAAAAACCCCAACATTTTTCAACATTTTATTTCAACTTTTCAACAGAAAACTTGCCTCCACTATGTAGATCTATATCTAAAATGCAAAACCCACTAGGAATAATTATCAAGCAAGCTGATAAGTATACATTTTGAAAGCGTTTCTAATACCTCAGAAGGAAACTGAACAATAGAATTTAGTATACTGAATCCAAGAAGAAATACCATTTCGAAACAGGAAAGCAATAATGAAAAGGAAGATACAAAACCAAATTTGAAACAAATATTTGAGCCTTTTAAATAATCTAAAACATTTACACCTCCTATTTTATAAGCTGAATACCAGGAGGAGCAACGGGGAAACTTTCATTTTTTTAAGTAAACTGCATTAGCCAAATGGGAATCTTCGATATTCAGCCACTTTGGCTTTAAACAAGGTATACTAAACTGTCACTACAAAAAATTCACACACTTTGTGCTTTATTAAGATAGGGGAAGGCAACAAAACCTTGAAGCAGAGTAACTGTCTGTAAGCAATAGTAAATCAAACTCCTAATATTAAAAAATGCTTCAGTATCTCTGCATAAAAATTTATATGCCCAGAAGACAAGAATGCATTACACTACTAAAATGTCTGAATGAATAAGCTTACTTTCTAAAGTGACAGCAAATTATTTGAAGGCACTGTAACATATACAGCCAAATTTCAGATGTTGGCATTCCATTGAAGTCTTCAGATCTGAAAATTCTGATGTCAAGTTAGCTTAGAGTTTCAGTTCCCTCTGATAAGGGAATATCATGCCATTTTCCTGCATTATGACATTTTTTCTGTTTCTTACGGTAAAATTAGCGCTCATTGACAATTGATCCTCTTATTTTGAAGTATCAAATACTACTTAAAATGCAGCAACTTTAACATTCACATAATTGTATTTTTACAGTGTAATTTTCTTACTTTTACAAACTTGTTTTTACACATTATTCTACATTTTAACAAATGACAAACTTGCAGGCTACATGCAGCAGTAGTGGCTGTATGCAGACTACTAAAAATCAAAACAAAACCAAAATCCCAGAGCAGTTAACTTTTCTGAAATATTAGGATTGGGTAAGTTATGAGTTGCTGAAAACAGAAGTAGAAAGAAAAAAGCATTAAGCATATTAACTACAGCTACTTCTAGTACTCTAAGACTATAAGCCTGAATCAGCCAGACCTCTGTATCACACTGGCAGAATGCACTTCATGTTAAAAGAAATTCCACAATCATTTGCTTGCAAATCACCACAGTTATTACAGCTGTGTTAGTCAGAAGCAGAGGTTACCTGTGAAATAACAGCAAAAAAGGTCCTAGTGCTGATTTGCATGGAGAAAATTCCATAGCTATGCCAGATTTGCACATCCATTGCTATGTCACTGATCCTCCTCCCTGATAAGCCGACATTCTTCAACTCAACATAAGGAAAGTGATTTTTACAGGCAGGAAAGGGAATACTACAGAATACTTTCTTATAGTTGTATCGACTACATGGGACTTTCTGTAGTCTAAGCAATAGGGAGAAGGGAAGAGGATAAGGAGCAAGAAAGAAATTTGAGATAAACCTTTAAAAAAGTCAAGTTTATATAGAAATTTAACTAAAGAAAAAAAATGAGAAAATTCAGATATAGTGGATAATAATATGTATTTTGAAAACATGCATGGCCTCACAGTTCATCAAATGCCTTTCCAGCTACTGTATGAAGGCCTTAGTAATTGTGATTTTTTTTGTCATACTGCTACACCAACCAACGAGTAATTTGCATTATCTGATTACCTTTCAGGGATTTATCTGGTTGCCTTCCTGAGAAAAACAGAATATTGTCTGGAATTGGCACAAATGAGAAGAGAATGTACTATATCCTTGAAACAGGTAAGAATGAAAGCAAAGGCAGGGAAGTAAAACAGCCATATGTATGCTAATTTGGTGTTAACTGATTCATTTCTTATTCCTAATTTTGTGTCCTGGTGTACCCATGCCTTCTGTTCAGATTTTTATGAATACTTTATATATTTTTTGGTAATCAACTGGCATTACAGATACAAATACTCCAAAACTACAGCTAACTGGAGAGGGGTAGAGATCTGGGCAAGATAAAAACAAGCCATACCTCCTACAGAAAGAAATGTCACACTATTTCCACAAAAGAGCAAGCCTAGCCAGAGGGAAGTCTGTAATATGCACTACAATTCAAAGTGTTGCTAGGTTCTAGTATCATAACACAGAAGTACAGCAATTCTTTAATTAAAAAACAAAAAAAACCCAAGCACCAAAAAACCAAAACTCAAAATGAATTACAGCAATAACAGGAGAATGATATTATCAAACTTACAGTCTCAAATTAGTTGAGCCATTTTCCGGGTCTCTGCCTAGGTGTTAATATGGTTGACACCTGGAAACTTTATCTCCCAACAGCTGGTCATTCAATAGTCACAAATACAATCTACATATTATACACTGATCAGCTGACTTTTTAAAGTCTGAATTCCTCACTGAGCTCAGATATGGTTAACTTGTCTGATGGAAAAACTGTACCTACGCAGCACAACAGTGTAGCCCTCAGCAGCTCAGAGCTCTGAAAGCACGAGGCCGGATAAAGTCGGTCCCAGGGTAGGACTCAGCTCACCCTCACTTCAGTGTAGCTGCCAACACGAGACCAGCTTCTAACCTTCCACTGAAGCCAATGGGGACCTAATCAATATCGCAAATGGAGTCTAGAAAGCAACTACCTTTCAAACTAAATAGTTCTCCAGGCTCTGTGACATATCTTCCCAAACATACTTAACGGTGTGATCTGACAGGCCATAAGGTACCCAAAATATCTACACAGAACAGCAGATTTGATGCAGGGTGCGCAGGACACCCGCATCCTTCTGAAAGGCAGGTGGGATGCCCCACAGAGACTAAAATGATGGTAGAAACCCATATTCAGGCATCTGACTCCTGCATTCCACTATCATCAGCGGACATCTAGCTCAGATGGAGACACCTCCATTGTAGGTACCAAAAATGAACTTAATTGCATTACTAACTAAGTAATCACCACAATTAATTTTCATAATCTGATATTACAAACTTTACATTCAAATGAACAGAGAACAGAAACACAGTGTGCTTTTGTTAGGTATTTTTTAAAGCAAATCTTGAAAAAAATGATTATTTTATGAAGAATACTCTTTGTCTAATATTATACTATGAGAGAACTATAAATGATGTCCCAGCTCCAACAGCAGCTCTTTCTGTGAGCCTCAAGAAGTTACAATTTCACTGCTTGTTAGGATGCCTAATCTAGAATAAGTACTATTCCTTATATTTTTACTTCTTAAAAAAAAAAAAAAAAAAAAAAGAAAACCCCTTTGCATACAGCTCACTTATAACTGAAGAATTATCCAATAACTTTTATGTTATATATGTCACATTCTCAAATATTTGGATATGTGACAGCACTAAACCATCCCCCAATTAATCAGTTTCTCAGCATGACAGTAATAGTTACATAATAAAGATAATAAGTTCACCTGTATCAATTAATTTTTAAGATACTTTCAGCCAAATCCTCCCTGCTTTACATAAGTAGTCAGCTAAATGTAATGACATTACAGCTGGATTAGAACGATTTGATGCTCTGGTTAATACACATCTGTTACATGCCTGTGTTTAGCCTGTATGTATTATTGTATTTTGTTGTTGCTGTCATTCAACACTTCTTGAGCTAAGCTAAGCACATGACTACAAGTGAAGTTAAATCAATATTTTATAAGGGCAGAGAAAAAAAATAGTATTAAACTAGAAATACAGAGATGTCAGTAGTGAGAACTAAAAGTTTCTGCTCTGTTTTCAAGGTCACTTAACACTAATGATCATTCAAAACTTTAATTGGCATATGAAATACACTTAACATTTCCTCTCTGTTACAGAGGAAGAAAAAAGAGTGATTTTAATCTTTCCTAAAGTAAGTCCACTTAAGTATATGCTATGCAAGTGAAGACCAGAGTTGTAACCTTCTGGAAATACATATAAAAATAAGGAATTATCATCAGAGGTGTATGATACACCAAAAGCACTTGCATAGTCCTTCTACTGTTGAGCACTGGTACCAATTATTGCCATTACCTCCTCGTCTAGAGATCCAAGGAGCTTTCACACATGTACATGGTAAGTCTTCCTATATAAGAAATGCTTATGTTTTCTTTCTTACGCGTTGTACTTACCTAATCCTTTAGGAGTAATGCCACTGCTATCAGCAGGATTAACCACCCAGTAGTAGTATTTCAGTGTGTGCATTAACTGCAGTACTGTTCCTACTCTGCGTATAGTGTTATAGATCGTAGCAGTTCCAATGAATTCAGCTGACAAGTAGGTATATAAAGACAGCTGCACCTGAAGAATGAAATAGTTATCCACATAGATGTAAAGTATATATTAATAAGATTAATTTGTAGGGTTTTGAGGATTTACTTTGGATGTGAAATAAAAAACTAAAAATAGTTACAAGCAACTATACTTGGGGCAGAGACTGGACTGACACCTGGAATAACCTCCAGTGCTCCCTTCTGATCTAAATTTTCCATGACTCCATGATTTATGTTATGATAAACATAGTGGTTTGTTTTCTATTTTGGCTTTTTATACTGAAAGTATATATTATCAGATTTTAGGACCATGTCACTTTTCACTGTGGTCTGTATTCCTCAACTGTGATTATTTAGGAAAACAACTAATCGCTATCACCAGAGATGGAAGATAACTTTTTATAGTTTTTATCAACCATAATTTAAATCAAAATGAAAGTTTATGTGAATGTGTAAAAAAAAAAAAAGCTATCTTTTGCTTACAATTAAAAAAACTTTTATGCTTAATCTTTAGGAAAACAATGTAACACAGCCACTGAAAAAGGTTTCAAGAAACCACCTCTTGATAGAATCAGGCAGAGTCTTATGTAAGAACAAACTGCTTTTAGAAACTTATAAAAGACATTGGACAATACAGTTAGGCAGGGTATAGACTTCATGATCTAAAAACAAGCTGTTATTACCATATTTTAAAACATAAAACCTAAAAAAATCTAAGTACCATGATATAAAAGAATACTTGTAGCATTCATTCAAGTGTACAATTACCTTTGCAGGGGTATGTATCCAGATAGCAGGATTAAAAAGGATGTGATCACATAATTGCTTCAGTAGAGGTGCTCCATGAGACAATCCATCCAAGTACTTTGCAAATGACAAAAATTGTTCCAGAACTGCTCTGGTTATATGAACTCTAGATGACTGGGGGAAAACAATCATTAAGAACAAAGTTAAAGAAAAACCTTCTTCCTTAATATACTTACAGCAGAAATATGAAGTGATATTTTCACCACGCAGAAATATGAAGTGATATTTTCACCATGCTCATCTTTATTAACTACATGCAACCTCTTAGGTTTTTATGTCATTGAGCATGAAAGTAAGAAAAATATCAGCAACTTATACTTTTGAATAATGGTTGCAGTCTTTCTAATGGCTTAATTTAACAGGTTGAAAATAGTCATCAATAACTGAGGTTAATTTTTTTTCTTTTGTTGTTTTTGTTTATTATAATCCAGTCAGGATTCTACATTTTACAGCACAGTGCCTCAAGAACTTCGTCTGAAGTCCTTAACTCTTCTTCCGTTAATTATGTGTCTTACTGAAACTGGGTTTCCCAGTGTGTAAACACACATTACTGGTAGACTTGCTTTTGTTTCTGAAACATAAGTAGGTATTTGAAGGATCTGGGTTCAAATTTTCCTCAAATTTCAAGACAGTCCTTTGGTTTGATAGCGTATGCTATACAGTCACTGTTGAGACCTGCTCCTATGCAGTAACATGGCATGTGGACTTGACAAACTTCTTCAGACACTAAGTTAACAAAAGGAACTAAGGAAAAAAACACTAAACATCCTTCCCCTCGTCTTCCTTAAAGAAATGTTCCAATGACTTTTAATGCTGTAAGTGCAGTCTGGGAACATGCAGATTTGTTATTTTTAGAAGTGAAGTTCACTTGTCAGTAATACAAGTTCAGCCTGGATGCTGGGTTTCCTTTCGCTTGTACATCACAACTGACAATAAATAGTCTGCAACTAATAAAAACAAAAATGATATTTTGAAGTTCAAGTCAGGAAAAAAGAAAGCTTTCTGTCCTCTCTGAAATATTGGATCACATGAAAATGAACAGATCATTTACAAGTAATAAAATTGAGCCTGGCTAGGAACCAAAAGGATTTTTTCCTGCCCTGTGTGCCAACTGAATATAAGCATATACTGAAAAAACAAAATACATCCTTTTGAAAAACTGCAGCTAAGGAGAATATAGCATACCCCGCCCCACCCCTCACCCCCCAGAAAACGGCATATGCTGTAAGAATTGTGACAGAAATCAATCAAAATCCTTTAAATATTCATATACCCTGAGTTTAATGATTGGAGCAGGTATTAGTTAGAATGGTATGTAAACTTTTTTTTTTTTAATTTCATGTACAGCATTCTAAATCATGTATTCAATGTGTATAAACCATAGTTCTCTACTCAAGCAAAAGGGCTCCACGAGGGCTCACTAGCCTGCCTGTATATGCCTCACAGAACTGGAGCTAACAGCTTTGTAAATTTATTCCGGTTACATCACAAGAAAACCTACCATTGGAACAAAAAACCACCCTAGACTAGTTCTTCAACATTCTAAATCACACTTGCTTAGTTCAGAAAACATAGAAGCATAGAAAATAATCTGCTTTTAGGTATTACTTCAGTAAAGGCAAAATCTTTCTACTATAAGAATATATTTCCCTAGCTGAAAATAACATAAGGAGCAGAATGAGAGAAATTGTTTATCATTCTTCTTCAAAATTCAGTACATTTTTAAAGGTGAGATTATTGCTTTAATTTCAGCATCAGACAACACAAAGCTCTGGTCATAACTTCTCAAATGATTGTTATACTGACTGCATGCTAATGAAAAATACAGTAGCAGACAGTCAAGAACATCAGAGCCATGATTCAATTGTAAGAGTATTACTGTCTTAGTAGACCTGACAGTAGTTTGTTTTTAGATTATTAAATCACAGTAACAGGGTTTCATGAGGGCTTTGGGCCAAGAGGCAGGTAATGTTCCTCAGACAAGCATGTGAACTGAACCTCAGTTTTGTGGTAACTGCTCATCATGTCTGAAAATGAGCAAGTAGAGGGAACGCAACTACTTCTTTCAGAAATGAAATTATTTTACAGTTTTTCTTCTTCAAAACACAGAGCAACTATTTCAACAGTTTCAGAAGTGAGCCACAGAGAATTAGCTTAATTTTTATTAACATACACAAAAACTTAAACCTAAAGTATGACATGTCTGTGATACGCTTGTACAAACTAGGAACAAGAAAACTTTCCTAAATGAGAGTTTGGGGGACAGGGAGTGGAGAAACACAAATGAAAATACATTACAGTGATTCACAACCAGATCTAAAGTAAAAGCATAAATTAGGCAAACAGGATCAACTCCAGAAAACTGATTCTTTGAATATTGGCATATAAGAGGATAAGGAAGATGAAAAGACTCCTATAGACAACTTAGAAGTATTACAAATCAAAACTATATCACAAATTTATTTTATTCCACCATTCCTTTGAGCTAAGTGATTGAAATGACACAATGACAGTAGAAATACTAAGAACAAAGATAAAAAACATTTCCAAACATACCTTTTCAAGAAGGTAGCCAATGACTAGAAAGCCTTTTCCACCAAGCATTTGTTCCTGCATGGCTACTGAACTCTTAAGAAGCTCAACCAAGAAAGCCAATAGGGTAGCACTGCATGTAAAGAACAAGCATTTTTATGAGATTATAGATGCAGAAAAATCAATCTGTTCTGTTACATTCTCAATATTCACCAGCTATTAAGTGAACAGAAACAGTCTTAAAGCACTGAACCATTCCTTGAAAGAATACAAATCTTACTTTTTCTGTTGACAAATTTCTCCAATGATTGTTCACATATTACAACAGTAGGAGTGGGAGTTCATATTCAAATAGAAGTGGAAAAATCATTTTGTCGGCTCTCCTGATTTGACCAGGACTATCCCAGGTTTTAAATATCCAGTCCTGCAGCTTTCAGTTCTAGCCAAAGGTTTTGCAGTTGGAAGAGGAAGGAGTTGATGAGTGGGACCCAGCTGACAGTGCTAGAACGATGCAGGAGGGGCTATGTCAACCATTTTACCATCCAGACTATGCTAATAAGCAAAATTTGAAGCCACTAGGTGTATATATATCATCATTCCACACTTTCAGTCCCTAGAGTCACTACTACCACAGAAATGAGGCATAAAATGTCAGAAAGTGCACGTGGGCAACAATGCCCACCACAAACCACAGGGGAACAACAGCAGGGTGGAGAGCTGCCTTCCTACTTTCTCCAGACCAACCATGAGAATGATATCTAGGCCTGACCAAATAAAGGTTAAGAATCACTTTCATCCAGTTAGGAAAGCAGAGAGAGACTCTAGAGGCCATAGGAAATCACCTAGCAGCCCATCCCAGCAGTGCTCAGTCCGTGTCTGTATGTGAGGTCTTCAAAAAGCACCGGGAGGGGAAAAAGGAGTTCAGAAGAGGTTGCAGTTCAGAAACAGAACAGAGGTGAAAGACTTCAGGGGACAGACTTGGCAAAACAGTAAAACTATGTTATGAAAACCAACAGTAGAAACATAGGACAGATCAATGCACTGGCGCAGAAAAAACACAACTGACTCTTGGGTGGTGAGAAGGAAATAAAAAAGCACTCATCTACGGCTGAAAAACCCAGAGGAAAGAGAGAAAAAAAAAAGGACAGAAAGGAAATGTTTAAATTATTTTTCAAATATCTCAAAAGGCAGATGACAGAAGGCACAGTACTGCATACACAATGCATACATAAAGTCATTATTCCTTTTCTAAAAATAAAATAGGTATAACAATTCCTAGCTGTACAGACAAGCATCTGCAACTGTGAAGGTTTTCACACACGTGGTGGGCACAGGCAAGGGTGAAAACTGTGGCTTTTGCAGCCTTGAAAAAGTGAATGACAGGAAATGTGCAACCTACATTTTATAAATTTCAGCTTTACTTACAGTATCTAGTTAGCTAAAGGTTTGCTTGCTCTCCAAATACAGTCTTTTACTTTGAAATAAATGTTGAGATTGGTTAATCCATGACAGTACCAAAAAAATAATCAATGTGCTGAGGAAAACAAGATTTATTCTATTTGATGAGCAAGGCTGCCATGTGAAAAGTACACAGTGTAGGCAAAGTACATGCTGAGAACATGAAATAGTGCCTAGTCTTGCTTCATTGTTGAATGGTCACAATAATCAGTCTAAAATCACATACAGAATGCTCCACAGAATGTCAGCAGTAAAAGAACACAGATCCATTTAGAGTACTCTAAAGCTTTTATCAAAACAGCCTGTCAAGCTGTCACATCAATTTCAAACCAGGTTATATGCATCAATTTTTTCTTACCCCGACTGAAAGCTTCTATTGTATTTGTCATCTAAAATAAGATATACATCATTTTTACTATATGACAATCCATAAGAAACTCATCTAAAGGGTTGAAGATTTTGACTTAGAAACTTTTTTTTTTTTTAATTGAATAGGTCAAAGAAAATTCCATATAAATGGTGCTTACTATCATCCTTTTTGAGTAACCTTATGACTTAGGAGGACAACCCATTATGCATGTTAAGAAACAGCATATATCTTTGCAGGATTGGGACCTAAACTGCAATAATAAGTACTGTTAATATTATATTGAAAAGTCAAAAAATATTCTAAAAAACTGCTTTAAAAGATTGCTGTACCATGAACATGGCACTAGATTTAAGTTTAAAAGGTTCTACTTCCTCTTCTATAAGTAATTTATCAAAAGCCCTTTTCTTTGTATTGCCGTTTATTTGTCCATTCTATGAACTTAGATGTAAACTCATGGGCTGGAGTTATTCTTATCTCATATTAATACAATCTCTACACAACCATTAGAAATTTTGATAGGACTCCAAATACAAGTTATAAGACACACTGACACCCTAATAATAAAGATTTTTTTCTCTTTCATTCTTTTCAAGTACACATAAAACACACCAGTGAACTCAGAGATAACTGGTGGCCTGTTAATATTTAACCATGCCACAGACACAGAAACATACAAGCTGGTTCTATGCAAGAAAGACTGAATCAACAAAGTTTATTAGTTCAGATTCAGATAGAGACCAAATATAACTTTTTAGATAATAACCGTCTTTATGCAGGGTATGGCTGAACAAATTAATCCTGCCTGCCTACATAGCTCTGCACAGAGCTACCTTAGCTGTCACTTAAAAGGGATGTCAATGTTTCTAGTTCCAGGAAAAGATATTAATTCAGCCAACACCTTTGTGAATGAGCTATGCCTTTTCCTAAATCCAAAATGGCTTTTAACATCTATTGAACCAGACACATAAAGACACCACAAGCCAGCTCTGCAGAGGCAGCTCAGGTCTCTAGCTTCTAATCCCTCTGCATTACCCAAGACTGCCAACATAACTAATAGAGATGACTGCAGTATATAGTAATTCAAATCTTGGGATAGCACACGTGAATGCATCGTTACACTTTGCACCTTCAAGCACATAAAAAATTCCAAGTACCAGAAAAAGCAGCAGTTAAGGAGAACCACCTGGCAGTCACATAGCGGCACAACGAAGTTTGAGGAGAATACCGTGTAGGACCACAGCATTGGTGAAAATTAGCACCATAATTAAATGTAACTAGCAGTTTGTCCACATCATTATGTAGGAAATGAAGACATTAAAAGATCTGTAATATTTTAACTGACAGAAGAATTGTAAAATCAAAATGAAAGTGTTTTTAAATTCTCATTGCATGTACAGTAGTGCAGCTATTACTACCTGAAGGTGACAATCGGAGACAGGCAGAACACAGATTACATGCTTAGTCTGATTTTTGTCCAGAAATCTTGCTTACACCTATCTCAGGTGAAACTTTTTTTTTTTTTTTCAGGAGGAAGGAGGGAATGAAACTGCACTAAATAACAGCTGCTGCACAAACACTGTTTTTACATTTTATGTTGCCTATTTTACATACTTTATGCTACAGAGCATTCAATCTGCCTGAAAAGACCCAACAGTTAACAATTCTCAGATAAGCTTTCTCCACCTCTTCCAAACTTCTCTTTCCTCACTTGTACAGACTGACCTCAAGCAAACATTTAAGTGTGTGTCTCTGTGTGCGTGTGTGTATAGATATAAAAATCCATGCTGACATAATGGATCATTGCTCCTCAATATTGCATTCTAAGAATTTAGTCTTCTAGAGAATTGCCTGCCTGATTTAAAGGATTGTATCCAGAACTTTTAACATGGTTCTAAGGATAGTCAATTTATGTAGTCATCTTGGCAGTTGAAAATAAAATAAACTTGAAGATTTTAAATATAATTTTTTTTTTTTTTATCAGCAGAAACAGGTTGCCAAAATGATGCTTTTGAAAAGGTTGACACAGGGGAAATATTGATTAGAAGACTGTCTTCTAAGATGAACATTTTTTGAAACAGAATTTAACAAACTTACCAGGAACTAAAATGCATCGGATTGCTGCAGGACTCACATTTAACTTGCAAAATTCTGTGCACTGCCATACAAAATTTCTCTCCATTCTTGCCTATTTTCAACTCCCCTAGATACAAAGGCAAATATAAAGGATACTTCAGCCCACTCCTACATCTCCTCTATACCATTCCCTGCCTAGAACAGATCAGTTTGTCTGCAGTGCAGCTAAGATACAGATAACACAATGAAACTATGTAAGTCAACCAACACTAAATCAGACAGAATTATGATTTCTATTGAAAATATAATTAATTTCAGGACAAAATGTTTCAAGCAGTTTTCTGTTACTGAGAAGCAGAAAAAAAAGGTGGCAGACCAAAACATGAAGATGCTGTATTTCCAGTGGTGATGATACTGCTTATTCTATAATAAGCGTATTGTAGAAACAGTAAGTCTCTGGAATACTGTTACTTAAAAAAATGAAGATTAATTACATTGTTACAGCATTGCCTGGTTTTCCGCTCACACATACATGTCCCTTGTGAAGGCTTTTTTTTTTAAAAAAAATGTTCTTTTGATAAATAAAACAGAAGCATGGAATTGGTGTTCACAGCATACACTGTCTGACTGGAAGATGTCCTTAAGGATGCTTTTATGCCCACATACATTTTTGTGAAGTCCCTACCTTTATAATTCAGATAGTTGTTCTTATGACATGCACTGTGAAGTTACAAATACCACCTAGCTTATTTCATTTATCCAAATAAATATAAGTAACTATAATGTTTCAATAGCTCATCCTTGTTTCAACATTACAATGTTTCAGTAACACAATCTTCAAACAGTCACACAATGGTACTCCTTAAACAAAAAGTATACTACAGTAATTCACAAAAATAATGGCTTCTGCAGATGCAGTCTTCAAAATCCCCAAATATGACACTTCCTTATTCATTAAAAATAATAATAATTACATACGTTAATAAATATTTAATTTTCACCGCCCATTTATATCTATGGGATTTTAAAAGAACCTTTTCATATCACACGTAAAAAAACCTCAAAGTGGAAATCCCGGGGTTATGAAGTCTTTATGTTATGACAATCATTGAACATGAAAGAGCCACTTTCGTCAAATTCTAAATTGACTGGTAGTTCCCACTAAGTGAAAAATTATTACTGTTTTGTGGAGCTAAAATACAGGCCAATTTAAACTGTTCTTATGAAATGAGCTTCTATGACTTCACTTACAAATGAAGCATCCTATTAGGAACATCAGTCATATATTCAAATAAACTCAGATGACAAAGGCTTTGGAGGAATTTGCACCACTAGTATAAAACTGTAATTTGTCTTGGGGTTTTTGGGGCTTTTGTTTTGGTTTGGTTTTTTAAAGAAATCACTACATTTCAGTTTCTCTAGAAAAAAGATAATTTTCTCAGAAAAATTTACCTTAATTACTTTAAGTTTCATCTTGGATTGTGTATTACAGTTATCTGTATTGTGATTTACAAAGGCACCTTTAATTAAAGTAGGCACGTAGCTATAAAGATCTAACTATATTGATTAATAACAGATTTTTTAACTTGAAAAGTCTACATAAAAGGGAATGTTGCAACTATTTGTTCTGTCTGATTATCTTTGGGAAGGACCTTTTATAAACTAATTCAATTTGTATTTCCAGATTCTCCAAAATTAGACAAAAGGATTGTATGATTAGCTCCATCACAGGCTGTTCATATGATAAACTTTAAAAACTAATCTTAGCATAAACAGATAAAGTATTATTAAGGAAAATCATACACCAACAATTAATGTTTTGGTTTTACACAACAAAAAAAGTCCTAAGGTACTTGGTCCTTAATTTCAATTCAAAATGTAATACTGGCTGTATTGAGATAAATAATAATAGTAATAACTATTATAATTATA
>KL283677.1:0-28159 GCA_000699545.1 Podiceps cristatus
TTCCAACCAAGGGATTCTATGATTCAATGATATGTTGTTTTACTGATGTTGCAGAAGTAATACAGATTTTCCTGATCATCTCCTTTTTAGATTATACAATTCAATGATTTTCTGCACAGTATTTTCTAGTGCCTGTATAAATCATAGAATCTTAGAATCATAGAATAGTTTGGGTTGGAAGGGACCTTTAAAGGCCATCTAGTTCAACCCCCCTGCAGTGAGCAGGGACATCTGCAACTAGATCAGTTGCTCAGAGCCCCGTCCAGCCTGACCTTGAGTGTTTCCAAGGATGGGGCTTCTACCACCTCTCTGGGCAACCTGTTCCAGTGCTTCACCACCCTCAATGTAAAAAATTTCTTCTGTATATCTAATCTGAATCTCCCCTCCTTTAGTCACAAACCATTACCCCTTATCCTATCACAGCAGGCCCTGCTAAAAAGTTTTGTGAAAGAAAAAATAATAGCTGCTTCTTTTTTCTCTTAGTTGCCTTTTTTTTTTTTTCTTTCTGGACAAGTAATAAACACAAATCTAAATAAAAAGTGATCCCTGTCTGGCCAAAAAACTGCTTCTTACAAAGTCAGCAATGAATAAATACTAAATATTGCACTTCTATTGCTGGTTGGAAGAGCAATTAGTAAAGTGGTATCAAGGACAAATTTGCTACAAAACTGCCTACTCCACTGAAGCTAGCACTGCACTCACATTGCCAAATTGCCAAAAAAATCTAGGTTCTTCTCTAAAGCCCCCCTGCACTGACCTAACTTAGCAAATGCAAGCAACTATGTAGTACGTTCCAACCAGCCACAGTAATTAGCACCTTCCCCATCCACTGTTAATTGTCTGCACAAAAACAAGAGTCATAATCATGCTGTCTCCAGCTCTGTCATTTGGTTACACTGACTGTGCAGCCACCATATTTTGAAACTTAAAACAATGCAGCGATAAACAGAATCTTTAAAATTCAACACAAGTGTTTAATTTGGTCTCAAGGAAGCAGAAAATTATGCTGTGCATTTGTGATGAAGTAGACCACTGTAAATGGTTACACATACTTGAGAGAAGACAAGACTGCAGAAATTGTAAAAAATCACATTGTATTGCTACTTAGTAGATGGAGCACAAATATGTAACACAAAGGTAGCCACCAGTAATAATCTTTCCTACAGCCCTGTGACTCACTATTTTGCCATCAGGAGGAAGAGGATCATAGACTTCTAAACTTGTTCCTTTTACTACCATGTTACTTTTGTTATGTGGAACACACTGATGTTCAAATACCAATGCACAGAAATCATTTTAGCAGCTAATGGGAGTGGCTTTACATACTCATTATTACATGCAGAATATTTTAAGAAAGATTTTGCATGCCCAGCTGCAAGGGACCTGATTTTCAAGGACTGCTGAACAGGTCACCTTTAAAAAATCAGACCTTTTTATATTTTTTCCAGGTGCCTTAAAATGTAATTTCTAAAATCAGTAATATTTTAAAATTCAGCTTTGTTGAACTGTGGTGGGTTGACCTCAGGCAGCAACTAAACACCCACCCTGACACTCACACTCCCCTTTGATGTGGGATCAGGAGAAAATATAAGGAAGGTGAAAAGGCAAAGTAAAAAGAAGAAATTATTCACTGCTTCCCATCAGCAGACAGATGTTCAGCCTCTTCCAGGAAAGCAGGCCCCCAAGCTACATAATGATTCTTTGGGAAGACAAACACCATAACCACAGATGTCCTCCTTTTCCCAAGCTTTTACTGCTGAGCACAACATCATATGATACAGGGTATCCGTTTGGCCTGTTGGGGGTTAGCTGTCCCAGCTGTGTCCCCTCCCAACCTCTTGCCCACCCTCAGACTACTGGCCTTTGGAGGGGTGGGGTGGAGAGACAGCCTTGATGCTGCGCAAACGCTGCTCAGCAGCAGTCAAAACACTGGTCTGTTATCAGGACTGGGTTAGCCACAGAACGCCGAGGACAGAACCATATGGGCTGATACGAATTCCATCCCAGCCAGACCCAGTGCAAGTACTTACCATATTTCCTTTCTCCGGTGCTCCTGTAGACTTTGACAGTACTGGTTGGTCTGGATACTATTTCTGCTATTGCATCTATTATTTTTGGCATACATGCTGAATGGAAGCCCACTGGGCAATGAAGCTAACTCTTATTGTAATGAATAGTAAGCTAATGCCCTCAGAGTTCAGTTTATGTAGAATGGGCATTATAGTAAAATAATGTGGAATACTGTTGTGGTTTAATCCCGAATGATAACCAGACCACACAGCCGCTCGCTCAACCCCCACTCCCTGGTGGGGTGAGGAAGAGAATTGGAGAGAGAAAGTTCACGGGTTGAGATAAAACCACTTTACCAGGACAGCAAAGGAAAAGATAAAAATATATTAATTATAATAATGTGTAAGGATAATTGACTATATAAATTGAACGATGCACAATGTCTCACCACCCAAGGACCGACACAGCCCATCCTGAGCAGCAGGCAGGGAGCAGGGATATTCCTCCGCAGCTATCCCAGAACAGCAAGTTCCAGAGAGAGCGCGAGGGAACAGACAGACGAACAAACAGGCGAACAAAAACAAATGAAAATAAGGTGACTAGAAGGGAACATGAACAGAAAGCAAACCGAACAAGGAACCAGAGCCAGGGGGCAATGGCTGACCCTCACTTACACCGGGCACGACGCCTATGGTACCGAATACTCTCTTTGGACAGTTTAGATCAACTATTCTGGCTGTGCCCCTCCCAAGGTTCTGCACCTGCACATTAACAAAACCTGGGAAACTGCAAAATGTCCTTGATCTTTCAGCAGCAACAAAAAACAGCAGCATGCTATCACCATTTTTCGCATACTAAACTCAAAACACAGGAGCTGCTGAAGACAACATTAGCTCTGTCCTGGCTGAAACCAGGGCAAATACTTAGAGCGTTACAGCATTTACCTTAATACAAGTCTAGAATATGTATTATAATTCTTTAATATCACAGCTTAATTGTACAACCACACACTGCATTTCTACCTTTAAGAAAAATCAAAATTATTAGGTTTTATTACACTTTAATTCAGAGATTAAAATGTGTTATATGAAGAGACAAAGACAACAAACTTTACTTTGTCTGTGATGGTCTTCTGCAAGTAAAGTTCCTAGAACTGAGTAAGTAGCTATAGACTTACAGAACTCTTCTGCAATGAAATCTCTTGGCAGATGGGCAGTGCCTGAAAAGAAATGCTCTTCATTTTAGGTTAAACAACTGGTTAAATGTGCTGTGTTAAAATCTGGCCTCTCACAAGACAGGTTGCTTGCAATGATAGTCAGACAGATCTGAATGGCAATTGCATGTCTGCTCTGAGGCAGGCACATGCACACACACAACATAAAAGAGGGAACAATTATACATTAGATATGCAAAAATCCTGAAAAGGACCAGGAAGGAGCTTTCTGTTTAAGTGCTAGCTTGGAAGTCATTTAAGAGAAAGAAGCCATCCCTATCTGATTGCTACTACCCTTGTCAAGGAAATGGGACATTCTGGGACATCTAGGTGAATAAGGAGGACTTGTTCAGTGTTCCTGGATCCTGGCAGTGTGGAACACGTCTTATAAGCTCCTCCCTCAGGACTGGACAAATAGGAAGAACAGCTTTCTTCTGCATTGCGCTTTACGAACTCCACTGTCAGCTTACTTACCCAGAAACTCAGACCGAAATCCAGTTAATGTATGGAAACTTTTTACACTGAAGGATTGGCTTCCTACATCATCACCAAAGATCCTGAACATGGCTTCAGCTGTGCCTTTGCAATGCAGTTTATACCTCTGTGTGGTATAACTGAGGACATACTCTGAAGATAAGGGAAAAGCGGAGATCAGCTAACTTGTCCTACATGATTTGTACCATCAGCTGAGAGATGTAAAGAGTTGCTGGCATTGTGAGGCTGGCAGCTGAGGTATCCAGCTTATCACATGCGAATGAAGCAGTCTTAACAGGGAAGTAATGAACATGCAAAAAATTGCAACACCTCTGCACTCTCCATAATGCTTCTTTTGAAGTGGAGGGGCAACAGTAAACTGTAAAACTTCAATAGGTACTGTCTTTGCATTTCACTTCTTCACATTCTTGTGCAACTGGGTGCCACCCTCCATCCTCCACTTGTATTTCCTGGTAAATAATTCCAACCTCTCTGAGGTATATGAGGACTTTTTATATGAAAAACCCTCAAAAGAGTGGGTGGCTTTAGTACCATACCCTCACCTAACAGAGGTTTAGTCTGTTTATAGCCAAATCTTCAGACACCCTGAATAGCACCTCTTATTTCATATACATCCTGTCATTAACATAACAGCCTACATGCTCAGCTGTTGTGATAAAAATTGTAAAAATTGTCTGTAATTATGAGCTACTTTTTGCCTTTCTTCAGCAAAAGAATAAGAGCAAATTGCCTTTGGCTTTTGAAGGTAGCATTGTTTCTTTATTCTGGTTCTATCTGAGAGGGTTCCAAGGGCTGCAATATATGTGGCAGAACCACTGTTTGCTGGAGAAAAACAATCGCCACAGTTGGTATATAGTTATGCCGTATTAATTGAAGCAGAAGATATTTCCCGGGCAGTAATGAGTAGCAGAGAGGGTTTAATGGACCAAACCCAATGGATTGGCTACAGAAGGCAATCTCAGTCACGCATTACTCCTTCAGTAGCTGTCCTATGCTAGGCCCAACCTTGAGAGAACTACACAAAATATCAGATGAAAACCTCGGTGTACACTGCAATAATATGATCTCTAAAGTTTCCACCAAAATACAAAGCTTTAAAGGTGGTTTTGTTTGCAGTGCTAAAAGTCTCATAGTGCTCAGATCTGCAGAATACATTCATTTGTAGACCAGGATTCGTTGTTGGACAAGAGACCAGTGCCAGAACCACCTAACATGCCTCCTTGTTCCACAGGTGAACAGTTGATCATAATAAACTCATACCAATCTCACCTTACTTTTTTCTGGTTTTACTTTCTTAGGAAGAAAGAAAATGACTGATTTTTTTCACAATAAATGTTTATCAGTGTTTATGATGCAAAGTCCTGCCAGACAGATGCAAAAGCATGAACTTTCACCCATGCTCTGCTCCCTAGTGTGGTGCACAAGAGGGAGAAAAGAGAGCTTTGTCAACTCAGAAAAACATCTTAGACTTCTGGACTAGTGTCTCCTGCTCCTTCTCCTCTGAGTAAAGTGTTGCCTTTTATGTGTGATCACTGAGATGCCAGTAAAGCCACCCAGGAAGGACGGGATGGTCTGTCTCACCAAAAAAAGTCACAGTCATAGGCAGCCCCAGTCATAGGCAGGGCAAAGCAAAGCAACTGCTAAACATTATGACACTACAACATCAGAAGAATATATCACAGAATCACAGAAAGGTCTGGGTTGGAAGGGACCCCAAGGATCATAGAGTTCCAACCCCCCTGCCATAGGCAGGGACACCAACCTCCAGGCCTGGACCTACACGAGTTTGGCCAGGGCCCCATACAACCTGGCCTTGAACACCTCCAGGCATGGGGCATCCACCACCTCTCTGGGCAGCCTGTTCCAGCCCCTCACCACCCTCTCTGTAAAAAACTTCCCCCTAATATCTAATTTAAATCTTCCCTCCTTCAGCTTTAGTCCATTCCCCCTTGTCCTGTCACTATCTACTATCTTTTAAAAAGTTTATATATCCCAACTTGTTCTGGTATGGCTGATCTGCTGCAGGCTCTTCTTAATAGATAGGTCACATTTACTCTGAAGTTAACCTGCTTTCTATTGCAGCCCTTTAAAATCAGATGCAGGCAAAGAAATGCATGAAGAGAAGTTTGGGATTCACAGTAAAGCAGGAGAAAATATATGGCTATGTGCAGTAATATGGACACTGTCCCTTTTCCTACATTTACTCAGACGTATTCATCCAGAGCACTGGTGTTCACTCGGACACAGGGCAATCAAAGTTACTCTGCAAAAATGCAGGAGGCTGGCAGAAACACCCTGTGCTGGAAAGCCAATTTCTACTTTTCCTGCCTGTATTTATTGTTTTCACACCTCACTGTGAGCTTTTGACTACCATCTTCTGTACCAGCACAGAACAAAAGACTCAGTGGTACTCCTGCTCCATTTCTGGGTCATCCCAAAGGGAAAGCGAGCAGGCAAACCGGGAGCTGCTCTTTGTGTGCATATCCTCTCTCTGCTACCCTGCCCTTTTCCTCTTTCTGGTATCAAGGGACAACTAAACTCTTGTAGCTACTCCTCAGCATTAATGTGGGTTTAAGAGGGGGACTGTGGTTAAGTGTCTAAAACTCTGCATGTGGACATACAGCCAGTCTCAGAAAACACATCCTGTGTGAAGAAAAAAAAAAAAAAAAAAAAAAAAAAAAAATTAAAAAGGAAAAAAAAAGCCCCAGGCAAAGAAAAAGCATTAAATTGTGTGAACGATAATAAAATGCCTAGCTTTGCTAGGCTGGACATTACCACCTTGCAAGGCTATATACAGGTTCGCAAGCACTTCCCCCCCCTCACTTAATGAGCAATCTCGGCTCCTGGAAAAGTATGCTTCCCTTTCTAATGCTCTGGATTGCTCAGAGTTTTTTGTCAGAGTAACCCTGGAGACAAGAAAAAGTTATCCTGTTTTAGGAGAATGCAGCCACTGTCTTGGACTCGGGCAGCATAAATCTTTAATGCAAATCTGCTACAAAGAAACCTGACCTTGGTCTTGGGCGGACGAAGAGGGAGCTGAATAATAATAAAAAACCAGTAACACAGTACATCATGGAGCTCCCAGGTTAAGCATTGCTAGTTTTTCCTCCACTGAGAAACTGAAAAAATGTCTTTTGGACATGTGATACCATGCAGCAAAGAGACAAAGGCAAGTGCCAAATAAGGACAAATAGTGTTTGACATTCACATCTGCAGAACCACCAGGCTGCTCAGAATTAATATAACCATATGATGAGCCTGTGTTCTGATTACAGCCCATCTGTGCAAAATTAACACCAAGGAACAAGTTGAACTGTGAACTAGCTTCAAGGAATAATTGTGCAGGCTGATGAAAAAAAGATGGCAACTACAAACCACTTCCTTGGATTGCCAGCCTCCCTCCAGAAAGAAGGTATAGTGGTTCCACTAACAAGACAAACACCCTTAGGGTAGCAAAAATAGGCCACCTCCAGCACAAGAAGCCTTGATTGCATCAGTATTTCACACACATTTCTTCGGTAGCACCAGAAACTGGAAAGGACAATGACGTTTCTAAACATAGCATATGAATGAGTCCTAATTGCCATCTACTCCTGTTTTCCCAAAGTCTGTAACAAAAATTTACTCTTTACGCAGTATTTTCCACCCTGACTCTTTCAGAAAACAGTCAGAATTTAAAATTTTAAAAGGAGGCAAGAAACATTAGGGACAAAAAATCATTATTTCTTTTGAACTAAAGTCAGATCCCAGCTCCCTGTAGCCTCCTTGGTTCCCAGCCCCTGCTATTTTGCAGGCTTAAGAGAGATGTTAAAGAAGATAGAGGATTCTTGCCTTAAAGAGTCTTTACATTATTACATTAAAAACTACTGTACTCACAATACAACAGGGTAGACATATACAAGCCTAAACACACAGTGCACATAGTGCTGCTGTTGCTGTGCAAGGGAAAGCAGATCCAAGTGTTAGTACCTGCAGCCTGTTGAATGAAGTAGCTTCCAGAACAGACACCATGTCATACCTGGATGACTCTGATGATCTGCACTTGAAAAATGATTAAAAGTTTTCAAATAATGAGGATGGCTGAAAATAATTGTCTCATCCAACATAAATGGTTAATGCAAGAAGCAGAATTTAAAGATATATTGGAAAGGATTTTAAAGGCTGCAACAGCCAAACTTGTCATCTACTAATAAAACCAACTACTGTGTTGTTATTGTATCCTTCCAGATATGTCAATGCTCTGGTATAATTAAGGAAATATCTCAGCTATCTTATGCTTGACTTGCTTTCCTCTGTCAGGCTATAATTTATGTGCATCACTAATGGGTTTGTCTCTGAATTACAGCTCCTGGCAAATTTTGCTTCTGAATGTGCTTGAAGTTCCCACATGATTTAGGGAAACAGTTTCCAAGTGTTGAGGTATCAGTTGGTTTCTAGCAAATGAAAGGAAAGTTAGTGCTGAAATCAGGAAGGCGAGGGACCAAATGACTTCTTTTAAAAGAAGATGGCCAACAACATAAAATAAATCTTTCAAAGCATATGTTTTTAGTTTGGATTCAGGCACAATGCACCTAATGCGGATACATGCAGATTCTCCTGAGTAGCTGTGGGACACCCTAAGCAAAATAGGGGCAAGTTACAGATAACCATGGGAAAACTCCCTCAACTGCAGTGGAAGTCAGACAGAAGCTTGATCTTAGTTTCTTGAAGCTTTTCATCCCAATAGCACATGCTAGCCAAAGGTTTTCAGCAAGTGTGAGGGGGCTCAAGCATAAATGGACTCAAAAATTCTAAGAAAAGTAAGAAGTCTGCAGTTGTCATACTTCTAGGAATTGAAAGTAAATCGACTTTTATTTTGGCATGAATCTACTGTAAAAATACCTACAGGCTTACACCCTTTCCCTCAAGAAAACTGTAGATTTGCCATATTTTTCTACAGCATTGAGTACCAGGAAAAACGGTGACATTGGGCACATGTTTATTTCTGCTTCACACAACTCTCATGACCGTCACTGTCTGGCATGCAAAATGATGCCTTCATCTCAGACTACAGAGAAAATCACATACAAGATATCAAGGAAACACCCTCCCCCTTATTTCAAGATGATCCTGCTGCCTTCAGCTCTGCCATTTGAGGATGTCTTGCTTAAATAAGGGATTTTCTTTCAGAGCATCAGCAAGCCTCCAGCCTCAGAAGATTGTTCTGTTGCAGTCACTCCACTTCTCAGCAACAAGCTGGAGGTCTGCCATATAGCTTGAGTTGCATCTGGAGTAGCTGTGCCCTCTGAAGCCCCTCCCCTAGATTTAATTTTTCTCAAGCACAGTAACAATTATAAATACCTTTTTGTCCTTAATTTAATAAAAATGTTCATCAACTAAATCAATTCATGATTCATAATTCATAACAAAATTTCATTTAAAATTACTGATCATTTCCTCTCTACTTTTCTGGCCTCTAGAAATAAACAAAAGAACTTAGAGGAGGATTGGCAATAAAAATTTAGTGGAAAACATGAATTAAATTTTTGGTAACTTCATTTTTCCCTTCTTCCCTGCCCTCCTCCTATTTCTGACTACCTACACAGAACATGTTTTGCCAACTCTTTATAATGCAGATATGAGCAAGGAAAGCTCTGGTCGAAGGATACAACATTTGGGCTCAAGAAGGACTCTCTTGGCCTGACTCTGCATAGGCATTGTCCAAAGAAGTAAGTCAGAAACCTACGGCCTTGGGAAAATGAGAACAAATACATGCCATAACTATGTTCCATGGAGAACTGGACCTGAGAGAAACTCGATCTAGCAAAAACTACCATGAAATTTTACAGACACACTATCACATCCGTACCGCATATGAATGCAACTGAATGCATAGGAACAGGACAGAAAGACAGGAACCAACCTGGATCTACCAGTACTACTACCAAAGTACAGGCAGAAAAAACCTTATGTTATGTATGTAGAAGCAGACAAACAGCAGTTGAAAGTGAACCAAATGGCTTTTAAATGATTCTCTGACAGTGCTAAAACACTACAGAGTAACGCTGTTGCTTTCTACAAACCAGTTTCTGGCCAAATCAGTCATCTAGCCAGGGGACCAGAAATATTTTTGCATGCAGTATCGCCTAGAGCCTTTGCTGAGTCACTTTGCATTTTCCTGTGTCTATCAGCATATCAATAGATATCAGAATTCAATTACTTATTCATGTAGTTGTTTTAGTTCAGCATTTCCCAGACTCCTGAGCTTTTGCTGGTAGTCTGCAGGTCTCCCCTGCATTCATTCTGCTGCCTGCCTTACGTCACTACATGAATTGCTATAATTGCCCAGCAGAGTACTGCCTGGCATGTCTTATTAGCACTCTTTAATTACAGCAGGACTGAACGGCGTGCCATTGACTTGTAAAAACTATTCACTGTAATTACAAAGGTGACTATAAACTAATCTCTAAGCTTTGGCTTCAGCTTGGACTTGACATTTTAATAGACATCTATACTTCATTCTGGTAGTTCATGACAACATATCCCCTTGACTAAGCTGTTGCCTGTTAATAAACAAACTATCCTAATTCATTATCTCACACTTTATTAAGCATAGGTAAACAAGAGTCTGGGAAATCCTTTTATTGCTTATTTGACTTGTTAGTAAATGTTCACATTAATTTGAGCTATTCTCCCTCTTAGTTCATACTTGCTGATTCCACTGACTAAAAGAAAAAAAAAAAAAAAAAAAAAAAAAAAAAGGACTCTTCTAGGCAATACTTACTCTGCTCAACATAGTCTGAGCAAACAAACTGGACCAGGGTTCTTGGGTTCTCAAAGACTCTGCTATAGAAGAGGCAAAGCTGCACTTAACCTTGGGGAAAGCAAGAAAAAGGGGAGGGGAAAAAGACGAATAGGTTTCTACAGGAATTTGGAATCTGGTAAGCAGGGGGCGGGGATAATAATCTCAAACCTGAATACTTAAAAACTCCTCCTCAGTCCAGTTTGAGAGATCTGAGACCTTTTGTATTACTAGCTCTTTGTATAATCCAAGCTGATCAAGCAGTCAATGGAATAAAATTTTGCCTCACAGCACAAGGTTGAGTCCCAAAAAGTCTTTGAGGTCTTAGTGAATGACCCACCAGGAACCCTGACAATGCTCTCTACATAAATGTCATCACCTTAGTTGATCAAACTGGATTATGTTTTCAGATCTAACATGCTTACATCTAAAAAGAGTTTCAAGATGACAGAAGTAAAACAAATGCCTTGCTGTGTAAGTGCAAAGTCAAGATTACCTAGGTTGGTTTATTTCTGAAAGAAAGAAAAATTGCTACATTCTGTAGGGAGTATATGCCATTTTCCATTTAGGCTGAGGAAAAATGTGGTTAGCCCCACTAGGTGAATACAGAAATCTTGACTGTGAATTAGTTTTTCTCCACTGCACCGAACACAGTCATCTTTATACTGGGTGAAGCAGGCAATATTAACACCCTAAATCAATCAAGATTTAGTTTCATGCCCACATAGGAGGTTCAGCACGCTAAATGACTGAAAAGTACCACATTTGTGAAAGATTCGTTTTTCTTTTTAGAAGTCATGCTTCAGTGTATAACTGCTAGATTGCTGCTAGAAGGGGCAGCTGTGAGAGGAGAAAACACGATAAGCAAATCCACAGATACTGTCTGGAGACATTTTCAAGAAAGGGTGAAAGATAATACTCACCTGATTTAAGCTGTTAAAGTAGAAAATGCTAAGCAAAGCACAATGAGGGCATATTCGCTGTTCCGCGAACCACTTTTGGCCTTGAATCTGCAAGCAGAATGTTATGTTTTCCCCACTGTGGGCAATTTATGGAAAACTCCTTGCCTGCCAGATCCAGACTGTTTACATTGCTTTGTAATGCATATTTCCACCAAAATCTTATTTGTACTGGAGGACCCATGGTCTTTTCACACGTGAAATGGAAGTGTTTCATACAGCTAATAAAAACTGATTAGTTAAGGCAGTGACCACCGCTTACTGAGATCCATTTCAAGCAAAACAAAGCAATGTGCAGTGATTATTCTACACCACAGTGAAGGAACTCCTGCAAAGCTGAATAATGCATTTTATTAATAAGCATTCTTCTCCCCAAAACATTCTCACTTTAAAAGTCTGTTACAATAATACACAAAATTTAAAAAAAAAAAAACAAAAAAAACCCAAAAAAACACTTTTATCTGCTCTTTTGTTTACTGTAAAGCATGTTGCCCAACTCTGTACAAACCATTTTTAAAGCAAAACCCAATGAAATTAGTTGCTGAGCCAAAAACTTCTACAGCAGGCTCCAGCTGTGACTCATGCGCAGATGCAGAGACACTGTGGATGCTCTTGGTTAATGCACCTAAGTCTTCTTTAAAGTTAGCACAAATTTACAACAGGAATGATGACTGAAATTAAAAATTGTACTACAAAAATAACGTCAGAATGGAAGAAAGTTTAATACACTGACTTCTGTCGGGTCAGCTATAGGTGAAAGTCAGCTAACAAAAGAACATTTTAGCCAGTATTTGAAAAGTAGTTTCTCTATAAAACTCCATTGTCTCATTTTCAGATTCCTAAATAATGTCGTGAGAATGACAGGTTACAGTGCTGCAGGACATCCTCCCCTCTCTCCTCAGGAAAGGGGGGGGCAGTTTTGCTTGGCATATGAAAATGCTGAAGGCAGCAGCCAAATTGTACATTTAATTTCCATTTACCTCAGGAGTCAACAGAAACCTCTGAAAAGGAAAAACATAAAACTTACTTTTTTGCCTCTTTTTTTCTAATATTCTGCTAGCGATTATTAAAACGGTAACCCTATCTCCATCAGCAGATTAATTTCATAAAACAACAGTGATTTTATAATTTGTATTCTGACAGGAACGAATGTATGGCAAGAACAAGAAAAATATTTCAAAGATATGAAAACAGATAAAAGTAGAATGCACTTTATACAAAAAAATATATTCCAGAAATAAATGGATTATTGCATTCATTAAGTGTCCTAGGTAGTCTTAAACCATTTGGTAGGGTCTTTTTGCCTTCTGTGCATCCTCCTGTCTCACATACTGGGCTAACAGCTGCTGCATGGGTATTTAAATCCTAGTCTTAAGGGCTAATGCACATATTTATTTATTGTTGGGCAATGACGTAGTCATGTGGTGGCCAGAACTATGGTAAAGTGCCAGGTTTTGGTAGACTAATTTTGGATGTTCTTAAATACCAATATACTATAAAATATTGCTGTTTTGCTTGAAATCCTTTTGCCTGGAGAAGAGAAGGCTCCAGGGAGACCTTGCTGTGGCCTGGTTTCTAAGAATGATGGAGGGAGAGTTTTAACCAGGGCCTGTAGTGATAGGACAAGGTGCAATGCTTTTAAACTCAGAGAGAGTAGACTAGCTATAAGGAAGAAATTTTTTTACTGTTGAGGGTGGTGAGACACTGGAACAGGTTGCCCTGAGAAGCTTTGAATGACCCATCCCTGGAAGCATTCAAGGCCAGGTTGGATGGGGCTTTGGGTAACCTGGTCTAGTGGAAGATGTCCCTGCTCACAGCAGAGGGGTTGGACTAGCTGATCTTTAAAGGTCCCTTCCAACCCAACCCAATCTAACCCAACCCATTCTTTGATTCTATGAAATTGCCAAAATATTTTTACAAAATCACAATAAAACATCAATTCATCTCTATTCAGGCACAAATCCATAATATTATTGAAGGCAAAGGTCCACTCAGGTAGGGCAAGTCAGAAAACCGTTGTCTTCTGATTTGAAGACTGTTCTTCAGAGGAGAAACTGTTCTTTCACCTGTCTGGACAGCATCTAACATGCAAGTGCTATAGCACCACAAACAAGTGATGCAACTCTCAAGCAACCAGAAGGATGAAATTTAACCTAAACACTGACAGGTGTGTCTTTAGGGCAGCCTTAAGACTAGGCCTTTCTTTCAGATTGTGTTCCATTTTACACAAGCATCACCTTAAGCGGGCGTTAGAGAAACTGTACACTTTGTAATCAGACCCTTGGTTATCACAGATGGGGTTCCACGTTTTTGCCCAAAAGCCTCCTGCGGGCCCAGATCTACAGTAACCAGACCAAGTCCCCCAGTTTCTAAAAGGCCCAGCAGTCCATACCATTATATTTAAGGTGCAGGGGGCCTTACACATTCTCGAGGCAGCCCGATTTTTCCTCGAGGCTCTAGTTAAGAAGCAGCAGTGATTTGCTTCTAGCTGAAGAAACATTTAATTTAATCTTTTATGAATTATGCAAGGAAGCCAACAAATTCCATCCCACAATTGTTATTTGTTCAGCTCACTCACAGCTCTTTTTCAAAGAAGCTGGTTTCAGTTCCAGCTGTCTGTTGCACAGATGTACACTGGCAGGTGTCACAAGCAAGGGAACTGAAGAAAGAAAAAAAATACCTGAACCAAAGAATTCAGAATAATTGGTCTACCAGAAAATTACTACTCCACAGAGCAGTTTCCTTGGACTATAAAAATTGGGATATTTCAAAACTGTATTTTATATATAAAACAAGGCTGTCTTTATTATTTCATGTAGGTTTTGGTTGTTTTAAACCAACAAAGAAAGGCTATTCTTGTGCCTAAAATCAGAACAATTCCATCACTGTCAAATTAGAAGTAGTGAGGGCAAACTGAGAAGGAAGCTTACTGGTTGGGAGGTAGTTAAGTCATCAGCTGAGTAGTCTTATTCCAAGACTATGAAAAAGTCATTAAAATTAAGAAGAAGAGCCAAGCACCTAGGCAAGAGTAAGAAAAAATATGACTCCAGAAAATGTGAACATTGTTACTCTGAATCCCATGGCAATGTTCATTCCACTGCTATGTTAAGAAGAGCCAAGCACCTAGGCGAGAGTAAGAAAATATGACTCCAGAAAATGTGAACATTGTTACTCTGAATCCCATGGCAATGTTCATTCCACTGCTATGAATAGTGAATTTCCATTTTAATCATAATTCATGATTAATTAAGAGTAAGCAAAAGCACACCCTTCTATCAGACTGTGTCAGAAACACAACTCGTGTGAATTCAGACAAGACTGTAAGACTCAGAGAGAGCGCAACTCTTACAAGGCTGCCTATTGAAACAATATGGCCTATGAACTAAAAGAATATCCTTTCCTTGGACTTCAACTATTAACAGCACAAATCAGTCAGACCTTAGATATTCAAACACTTTACCCTGAAAGTGAATTTCCGTTGCTGGGAGACGCATCAAAGCGAATAAAAAGACAATGTTGAGCACCAGCTTTAATAAAATGAAGAAAGGATGACAGCTTCCATCAAAATGGCATTTATGCACCATCGGAAAACCTTTAATTTATCAAAACCTAATTTATCAAGTGATCTTTGTTCTGCCTTACATCTGCTCTCTAAATAACAGAAATATTCAAGGCAGTACCTAAATTAATGATGGTGATGTATTAGAGAGGTATGCTATAAGGGAGGTTAAGGGAAAGCCATTTCACCAGCATTAGTACATCTATGTAAAATGCTGCACACTGAAGCTGCAAAAAACTAAGCTATATTAACAGGTTTTCTTTCGGTACGCAGCATTCATAATGTCATCAGCACAGGGATTCGGATTTCAGACTTTTTTTCTTTAAATCTCAAATGAGGTTTCTTGTTCAAAAATCACTCAAACATTTGTCTTTTGGCACTTAAATGACCTGATTTTTGTGCTTCACTCTTCTGAAAAATCAGGACACCTATTTGCATTCATGAGTAACAATATAGATGTCCGTTCCCTCACTCCTGGGCAGACAGAGGCTCTCATTTGCAGCATACAAGAACACTGAGGACTGAGATTACAAGACTACTGTTAATCCTGCTTGATATTAGAGAAGACATTTCTCCCCCCAGAAGCATTCTTACTCTGGCAATAAGTGGATTGCAAAAGTGGATTTATTATCAGCCCCTTGACTACACTGCAGATGCTTTAAATTTATTGCTACCCAGCTTAATGTTCCCTAAATTAACTGTTTTCAAAGTCTTTATAAACATAGTTTAGCAATTAGAATACAGCATATAATTACCCTTTTTAATAAAAACAGATATTAGAAGACAGAGTGCTTTATTAAATAGACAATGACTCAAAAGGAAAACACTTTTAGTCAAAAGACTGGGAAGTTCATTATGTAAATTCAACTATTCAAATGTTGTAACAGGAGTACATGTAAGATTTGAAGCAAGTCTAGCTTCTTAAGTCAATCAAGTACATTCTACCAGGCAACATGCATTTGCTTAAAACTTAAGCACAAAACACAACACGTGCTTAAGTGCTTTGCAGCAATTTCTGCCACCCTGGAGCGTAACTCACAAAAGCAAATGCATACAATATAGCACTGATACAACAGTAACCTACCGAAGCATGACACATTTCCTGCACAAATACAGTATTTCATTGTTTTTGCTGTAAGGTTGCAGAATATCCTAAACCCCACAAGGAACAATTGACTATACTAACAGTATTTGTGAAACTTCATTGCCTTATAACCTCAGCTACGGGGCAAGGAAACAAAGAACATAGCTGCTTCTTTCAAAAGCGAAGAAAGATGGGAGAAAACCCTAGGACATATTGCCACTGGTAGCCAACTACATTTTCTTTGAACAAGTCTTCCGTCTTTACCTCGGCAAATGCACCTTTCATGAGCACTAAGTCCTTCTTAAATAGAAAGGGCTAGTGTTTGACTTGACTCTGCATCAACACAAAATTATACATATAAAGCATTGTACTTTTGAACATATTGACCAGTTTGTTAAAACAGGATTTTCATACATCCACTTTCACGGCAAACTGAGGTGTTTCCTGAGGCAAGGAATCTATTTAACTTAAGTGTAACAGTTTTTCAGCTGTGCTGGCTCTCCACAGCAACTGCATGCTGAGCAACTGGGTTCCACCACAGTTCTCAACTGTCTGCCATCACAGAAGGAACTAGAGGAAAAGGTTACACATTTTCTAGCTCCTGTTCCCAACTCACATGTCTCCACACCAAGGTGAGAGAGGATAAACTGAACTATAAAGCTAAGTTGCCATTTCTAATCCGAATTCCTTGATTGTGTAAAGTGAATTTGAAAATTGAGCAACTTAATTGGTGTAGCACCCTTCATGTATCACTCCTCCATCCTTTCTTAGTTCCTGGGATTGCCAAAACTCCTTCTATTGCAAAAATCATCCAGCTCAGATGACCTTGGTACTCCCTCCCCCTTCTTCAGTTGTTCATCAGCAATCCTGAGGGACTCTGCACTCCTTTAATTGCGTCTCTGGAGCCATCCGATTCTCCTGGGAAGATACGTACTTGTCAGGAAATGTTGCAGGGCTACCCACTTGCTGTTGCAGGGCTACAGTCTTGGGATCATGGAGACATGGTGGGATGACTCGCATGACTGGAGCGCTGCAATGAAAGGATACAAGCTCTTCAGGAAAAGACAGGCCAGGAAGACAAGGTGGAGTGGTGGGGTTGCCATCTGTGTGAGCACACAGCTGGACAGCATGGAGTGCTGCCTGGGGACAGACAACAAGCCAATCGAGACCTCATGGGTAAGGACTAAAGAGATGAGAGGTATGGGTGACGTTACAGTGGATGTCAGCTATAGGCCACCTGATCATAAAGAAGAGGATGAGGCCTTCTACAGACAGCGAGAAGCAGCTTCACATTTGCAGGCCCTAGTCCTCGGTATCTGCTGGAGGGACAACACAGCAGGACATAAGCAATTCAGGAGATTCCTGAAGAGCATTGATGACAACTTTCTGACCCAAGTGACAGAAGAATCAATGAGGGGAGGTGCGCTGCTGGACCTCATACTCACCACCAAGAAGGGACTTGTTGGGGATGCAAAGGTCAAAAGCAACCTTGGCTGCAGCAACCGTGAGATACTGAAGTTCAGGATCCTGAGATGAAGAACCAGGGCAAAAAGCAAGCACAACGCTGGACTTCAGGAGAGCAGATGCTGGCCTTTTCAAAGATCTGCTTGGTAGAGTCCGATGGGAAAAGCCCCTGGAGGGAAAGCGAGGCCAAGAAAGCTGGTTAATATTCAAGGATCACCTCCTCCAAGCTCAATAGTGGTCCATCCCAATGAACAGAAAGTCAGACAAAAATGACAGGCAGCCTGCGTGGGTGAACAAGGAGCTCCTGGCAAAACTCAAACACAAGAAGGAAGCTTAAGGAGGAAGCACGAACAGGTAACCTACTAGGAATATGGCGACACTGTGCAAGCATGCAGTTAGAAAAACTAAATGCCCACCTAGAATTGAATCAGGAGAGAGATTTCAAAGGCAACATAAAGGGTTTCTATAAGCACATAGGTGAAAAAAAGGAAGGCTGGGAAAAAATATGGGGCAGGGACACTGGTGACACAGGACATGGAAAAGGCTAATGTCCTAAATGCTGCCTTTGAATACTCATGGCAACTGGGAGAGGTGCCTGAAGACTGGATGAAAGCAAATGCCACTCCTGTCTTCAGGAAGTGTAGGAGGAGGACCCAGGGAACTACAGTACAGTCAACCTCATCAAGGTGAGGTGATTGAACAACATAGTGGAAATTATTTCCAGGCACATAAAAGCCAAGAAAATTATCAGTAGTCAGCATAGATTCATCATGTCATGCTTGACCAACCAGATAAACTTCTATAATGACAAACAACTGTCTTGGTAGATGAGGGGAGAGCAATGGATGTAGTCTACCTTGAATTCAGGAAGGCTGTTATCACCACCTCAGATGAGAAGACAGTGAGGGGGATTGCAAACTGGCTGAGCAGCCGGTCACAGAGAGTGGTGATCAGCAGAACAAAGTCTAGTTGGAGGCCAGTAACTAGCAGTGTACCCCATAGGGCAATACTGGGTCATATCCACTTCAAAATCCTGGAGCATCTCTCATATGAGGAAGGGCTGAGAGAGCTGGGGCTGTTCAGCCTGGAGAAGGCTCAGGGTGGTAATCTCATCAATGTGTACAAATATCTGAAGGGAGAGGGTAAAGATGGAGCCAGACTCTCCTCCAGTGGTGCTGAGTGACAGAACCAGAGGCGATGAGCACAACCTGAAAAGCAGACGGTTCCCTCTGAACATCAGGAAGCACTTCTGTACCGTGAGTGGGACCAAGCACTGGCACAGGTTGCCCAGGGAGGCTGTGGGATCTCTGTTCTTGGAGATACTCAAAAGATGCCTGAAGATGGTCCTGGGCAAGCAGCTCTAGGTGAACCTGCTTCAGCAGGGAGGTTGGGCCAGATGACCTCCAGAGGTCCCTTCCAACCTCAACCATTATGTGACTCTGTGCCATGCTGAGATTTGCTTAAAAGGAGGAAAGACACTCCACTGAATTTCTTCACTTTTTATTATTCTGATTTCTTCCAAAAAATAGCATAACAATGTACTTTCAAATGAAATTTGATACAAGAAATATAACAAAACTAGCTTTGACACACACAAATTTCAATTAAGAAGGCTCAGGGTGGTAATCTCATCAATGTGTACAAATATCTGAAGGGAGAGGGTAAAGATGGAGCCAGACTCTCCTCCAGTGGTGCTGAGTGACAGAACCAGAGGCGATGAGCACAACCTGAAAAGCAGACGGTTCCCTCTGAACATCAGGAAGCACTTCTGTACCGTGAGTGGGACCAAGCACTGGCACAGGTTGCCCAGGGAGGCTGTGGGATCTCTGTTCTTGGAGATACTCAAAAGATGCCTGAAGATGGTCCTGGGCAAGCAGCTCTAGGTGAACCTGCTTCAGCAGGGAGGTTGGGCCAGATGACCTCCAGAGGTCCCTTCCAACCTCAACCATTATGTGACTCTGTGCCATGCTGAGATTTGCTTAAAAGGAGGAAAGACACTCCACTGAATTTCTTCACTTTTTATTATTCTGATTTCTTCCAAAAAATAGCATAACAATGTACTTTCAAATGAAATTTGATACAAGAAATATAACAAAACTAGCTTTGACACACACAAATTTCAATTAAACATTTCAGCACTTCTACAGTGTCGGCATTTTTCAGCCAGTTTCATAAGTACTAATTCTAGCAGGCAAGAAAGACTTGTTTTCTTAATTTCAGCAGCAGAACTGACTGTGAGTCTACTGCTTTGGTGAAGGTCACAGGTGTTCGCAATACAACTACAAACTCAAATAATTTGAATGCTTAACTCTAACAGAAATGTTCTTCCCCAGGTTTATTATAACTTTTCAAAATACTCATGTACCATCAACATTTCATCATTTCGCTTCTATATAAACTGTACCAGCCAACAGCAGGAAACAGCTACTGTTAGCCCAAAAAGGGAAAGAAAAAAAACATGAAGTACCCATACCCTCTCAGTAGTGGGTGGCTACAAACACGTGGAAAGCAGAGCAAACACATCAGAAACCCCTAAGCCAGCTCTAAAAGACCGAGAGGCAGCTAAGATGGTAGTTAGGCACAGTTCTGCCTATTGATGTCATTAGATTACATTCCCAAACAAAAAATTTGGCTCTAATTTGGGGACTGCTATGCACGTGTAACAGGGTGTGTAGACGTATACACAGTCCTCCCTCCCAGAGTGAGCTTCTAGTATCCTGAAATGTTACACAGGCTCCCCTTTCAGTTCTTAATCCAGTATGTGACGATGTTCTAATGCCTTAGGGACTGCCATGAGGTCCCCATCACCAGCAATAACGCATCCTTCTGCCAAGCCCATCCGGAATTTTATGAAACAAGAAACACATCCCAAAATCTGTCTAATAAGTTTCGGGAGACATTAAAACTACCAAAACCTCAGGATATTCTTTACTACAATAGAAAATGCTCAGTAATCTAAGTTCAGCAGCTGTTATTGATTACCGCATAGTCATATTTGGAAAAACATGAAAATTTAAAACTTTAGAAATTCAGTTTTCAGAGCAGTTTTGTACAGAACAGACTCATTTAATCTTGAAAGCACCGTGAAGTGATACTACATATCAGCAAGCACAAAAAACAAGAACATCATGGGACTTTACCATGTAAACTACACCTTGAATACCACTAAGGTAGATTTACACTGCAGGCTTGAGCACAGCACAGAGGTACTCAAACTGACTCGGGTACTATTTGCCACTTAGCTCTGCATGCAATGTAGACATACCCTATATGTCTGAATGTATCTCATTATGAATTAACTGAGTGCTGCAGTACAGTATTTAGGCCCTCATTCTGCACCACCAAAGTCAACAGTCATTTTTCCATCAACTTCAGAAAGTGCAGGGTCAGGCTTGTAATCACAAACATACTTCTACTAACAAAACATTTGTTTCTAACATAAAGTTCTGTCAAGTTCACACATGAGTTTTGAAAGCATGCAGATTGTTTACAAATGCTTAAAAAGACTGGTTCAGAATCTTTCTTATATATACACACACAAGTCCATCTGTCACAGACAGGCAATGTAACTCTGAATCATGAGCTTGCTCCAGTTTTTGGTAGTGTCCTGCACACTTCTGATAATTAAAAAATAAAAAATAAAAAAATAGTTGCCACAATGGATTTCTGACCATTCCAACTTGCACATGGATATGATCTCTTCTTGCTGCATCTAGTAGGTAAAGTTTCACAGTTGCTTCTCAAATGCAAATACCAAGTAAATACCTAAAAAAGAAAACAAGAGTATTTAAAGTTTCAGCTGCCTTTGCCCCTCAATTAAATTTTCAAAATGTAAACAGGCTGATACTCTGCCCAAACAACCTGTTAGCACATCACTGAAATGATAAAAACTGCTACGGTTTCCCAATGAGTAACTCTAGCATTCAATTCCAGCATGGTTTTAGACATGTTTTCACGAAAGCTAAGAATGCACAAAAGCAAAATATTTTACATACTGTTGATAAAGTTAATGCAACACTAACTTCAGTCAACGATGTTACTGAACTGTGAATGTAATTCATAAATTACTATGCCATTCTACACATAATTAACATTCACTGGTGGATAAAAAGTCATACACAACGAAGTTTAAAGACTCATACATGCAGTAACGCACAATTAGGAGTGAAATGATCAACTTCATTTTTAAACAGTGAACAAACTCATGGTACAAAATTATTAATTTTGCTCTTTTAAAGTATCGTGGACAAAGAAATAAACACTAGATGGCATTTGCTCAACTCCAGAACAGTATGATTCTAGAAATAGATCCTCACACAGCCCACATCAGCTCCCTTGGGAAACTCTTACTTGGCATATAATCAATGCCAGCTATGTCAAATGTTCTTATGCTTCATACCAGACAGATAAGTTAAACCAGTTTCTTGAGACCATGAGTCTAATTAAACATTTATGGATTTCCACTTGAACTCAACTTCTATTTTAATGGATGAGGTGTCATAGCTACACTGCAAATCTTTCAAGACAAGCCTATCGTACATTCCTCAGCAATAAAGCAAAGTGAAGTTCCATGTAACGAGCAAGCAGTGCTTATACACTATCAGAAGCTCTGTACTCCAAATCACTCTGAAAAGAGACTACTTTTAAAAGTTCAGTGATGGATGTATTTTCTAGGTATAAAAAGCCCCTCTCGATTATACTAATAGTTTACATAATATTTCCACTTTGCTGGAACTAATGTCTACCTTATGATTCATACCTTTAAAAAAATAGATCATAATTTAGGAAAGCAAACAAAGATTTTTTTCATTCATGAAGTGAACAGCATTTTTCTTTTGTTTTTAAACCACTAACAACCAGTATAATGGTCTGCAAAAATGCAAATGCTGGTGGGCTACAGTTACACAGAATTAAGTAACTATCTCTCCAATTTTTATCCTTAGAATTCTCAGTCCCTTATATCTGAGTTTTATTAAACCTCAACACTGGAAAAACCAATGTCAAAAGTTCTTTGTAGCACACACTCACAAAATAAGGCTTCCCCAAACTATTTTAGCCCAAAAGTTTGCGTACTAGAAGCTAGTTCAATAAAGCAAAATTTCAATGTATTTTATGCATTTCCCCCCCCCCAATTTCTTCAGATGTGTGCACTAATTAATCTATACGTGGGCATCTGAATAACAAAAAATCTTGTTATATTTAAAATTTGGTTTTCTTCCATAATCAACAGGCTATTTTACACACTTTCCATAGCAGACATTCAGTCAATACTGAGTTTTCAAAACAATACTTACTTGTTGCTTCCCATTCAGATTTACTCAAGGTTCCCTAAAAGGGGACAAAAAAACCCTCAGTTTCAACACAAAATGAGGAAACAATAAACCACCAATTTAACTCAGGATTATCAATCTTTCACAGAGCAACTTCTAACCATCCACACTGGCTGGCTATTTAGGGACAAGAAGAGCATTACTATAGACCACAGATACTTGTAACTCCAGTAACTAGGACCACAGGGAATTGGAACACCCAGATAAGGGAACACACCTAAGTTACACAGGCACAGGAGAACAGGCCAACAGCTTGTTGATCTGGATGCCTCTGCAATGCAGAGTAGCTGGATCCATTACCACACACCTGTGTGACCTGGCTCAGGCTGCTCTCCAGCCTGAGATGCCCAGCGCTTGGGCGGAAGGCAAGAAGAGGCCCTATACCCCAGTGCCGCTGCCTTCCCTGGGAATACTACCTGCCTCCACCTAACACCTCCCTGCAGCCTACAAAAGCTTGATTTGCAGGAGACCAACTCCCACGTGGGCTCACATATTGTGAAAAAGCAGCCCACCTTGCACCTGCAGAAACCTAGGCCTAGCTCAGCCTTTCCGATGAAAGCAGTGCAAATGCACGGGTAAAAAGCTGCTGCTGTTTACCCTACCAATTAAGAAGCATGAAGTAACAACAAGAAGCTGGTTTTCTGCTTTGCCCCCCTCCATCCCCCTTCTGTGAGTTCACACTGCAGGAATGATTTGGCCCATACGCTACCCACTGACCAAATGATTCATCTTTTAAAATGCTAGTTAAAAAAAAAAAAAAAAAAAAAAAAAAACGTTTTAAAAACCCCGAACAAAGAGGGTTTTTGTCTTAAAAAAAAAAAAAAAAAAAAAAAAAAAAAGCTTGTTCAAGCACCTGGCAAAAGGGGTCTTTGGTCTGACTTGACCATTCTCATGTTCTTAAGCTTATTTCTTAAAAGCAGACATTTTCTTTTTAAAATTTTTAGCTTTCAAATATAGACAGTGGGTTTCTTTTCCCTCTTCATGTAGGATTTTTATATATACAGTAAAAGGAATACATCTTTGAGAATTCATTACATGAACAGTAGATAAACTAATGATGAATAAAAAGAAAAATCCAAGTAGAAAAACTTCAAGCTGACCAGTTTCATGCCATATCTATGACAATGAAATAGGATGCCATCTATCAGTAACTGCTATGATTTTACTGGAACTACAATCTTTACTCAAACTAGTCTCCCGTTTTGGTTCTCTCTTGTCAAAGGGCCTCAACACACATAAAAGACCTAAAGTTCAGAATGAAAGGGCCAACATTGCTGATCAGGAACCATTCAACATGAGTAGCTAGGTTAAACCAAGCCTTTGCAAGGTTTCCATCCAGCCTGACTCCCCAAATGCACAGACAGAAGCAAACACACAGCTATATACAACCCTGAATAGCTCGCCTGGCTACAGGAGAGGCAATAGCCAAATGGCAGCACTTCCTGGGGAAAAATGACAGCAGACATTGCCTGTCCTCCTGCTTGCTTCTCAGGAACCGCAGCTGTGCAGGCTCCTGTCCATCATGCACCCAACTCTGAGACCAGTACAGAGAATGAAAGGCTGGAAGGGGACCAGCTGCAAACAACTAACATTGTCACGTACTGCTAGGACAATGGAAGAAAGAAAAACCCTTTATAAAAATATGAGAAAGACAGCAAGCTCTGAAAGGTAGCATGTGCATTAGAAGACAGGACTAGAAGCAGAAAAACACATTTAATTGGACCACTGATCTAAAAATCTAATATGACCTCCATTAAAGATGGTTCAGTATTCTTTTATCTCTGAAGTCATAAATCAAGCTGCCAAAACAGAAGACATGCATAAAAATATGTGACAAGATAGCAGACCATGCTTTGTACAAGGCAAGATTATGATCATTACAAAGAAAGTTTCTTTTCATTCCAGAATGTGAACAGAATACTGTATTTAATAAAATCGAGGGCAGAAATATATGGATTTAGTTTTACGCCCAAATGACTAGTCTAATTCTAGGGGCTCTGTATAAAAAAAAAAGAAAAAGGTGGTACAACAAATTTAAAAAAAATAGCATTTACAGAACTTCAATAACATCAGCTGAGAAGGGAGCTGGATCTTTTTCACCCAAAAAGACAATAGAAAAACAGTGCTTAAGATTTCAAATACATACAGTATTATAAAGAAAGTTTTCAACTCTCCTGTCAGGGGATTAAAATCAGAAAACTAAAGCTTTAAATTGGTAGTGTGAAGATCCAGAAATATAAGAAAATTCTTCAAATTAAGAAGAGTTAAACGAGAATAGCTGCCAGGGAAGACAGCAAAATATCCTTTCCCTTTTGCATTGTTACACATTTCTTAATAGCTACCAAATTAAGTGCATTTGATTCTTTGAGTATGGGGTATAGATGAGATGAACTCCTCAGCCCTGCAGCTCTACGATTTTTCACATGCACAGACACATTCATACCAATTTTGTTGCAGCTGAAATGAAGAAGGCACGACATGTCCAGAAGATCAGAACTTCAATTTTAGACACCATTTACTCTAGTAAGTAAGAACTTACCAATGGTAATTTTGCTTTACCATCTTTGATGAACTCTTTTGCATGCTCATAATCATCAGGTTTATCAGAAACAAGCCGGGAATCACCAAATGTAGAATATGGCTGGAGAATATGGAAAAAATAAGAGAAATATTAATTAGGTAGTAAGATATATTAATCACATCAGTCAAGGGTTTGTCACAACACAGGCCAGAACAGAGGTTAGTAATTATTAAGAGGATCTTAAATTTAGATGTCTCCTTTACAGCAGCTACAATATCAGGTCTGATATTCCCTACCTCCCAGAAAATCTGACAACCAGGATTTATAAATTAACTTTTATCCTTAAGTCTCCAAAACAGGGGAAACAGAATAACCCTAAAAATTCCCCACCATGTGCAGCTTACTATTAGTATTACATAGATATATCCTCTTCTAGAGCAGCAACTGAACAAGCCAGCATCTCTGAAGCAGAAGTACTAAGAAATGAGCAATGGTAAGATTTCAAGCAGAATGCTTAAAACACTTCAATAACACACAGGAGCTGTAAGAGAAGTATGCAACTGATTCTTCAAAACTAATATATACTAATTAAGGATCCCAGTTACGGCATAATGGCATTTACTTAACAATGCAGTCCTCAATTGTAAGTGGCCACTAATTTAAGGCAACTCTCACTTTTCTAAGAACGAAGCTGATATGTCAAAGGCTGTGTCACCATGGTACTGGCAAGATGAGCCCATACAAAGCAGCGTCACTTTCAGAGTCAACAATGACAGTCAAGTCCCCTTGCAGCCCATGTGATTCAGTTTAATAAGTCACCAGATACTTGACTTGATAGTTTTATGCTGAAAAATTCCCCTGTTTGAAGGAGGATGGAAGCACGGAGAACTGTGAGTAAAACCAAAGCCTCAGAGATGGCACTGAAAAGCTTCTCTGAAGCTGCTAAAGTCATCCAGGATAAAAGCTTGAGGATAAAAAAGCAAAAACATTGGGAAAACATAAGTTTTTAAACATTGCAAACATAAACTTAGTTACAGTTAAGTACCATTTTCTTCTACAAACATAGTCTGTCCTTTTATTCCTATAAAGTCTTTTCAATCCATATTCCTTGCACAAAGATACAGCTTTCATCCTCTCTCTGCTCAGGAAGAAATGGATTACAGTTACCACGGGCACCAGCCATGATTCTTGTGCTTCTGCTTACTACTTAATAAAAACAAAAACTTGCTTCAAAGTTGAAATGTTATCTACAAAACTGAATCACTCTATTGGGTGCTGGTGCCCAGGTGATGGCAGTGGCAGACGGCAAAGGTGGCCTCTGTGAAGAGAGGCCGGGGCTGTCCCATGCTGGACACAGTCAGTTCCACCAGCTCCAACAGAGCCACCGCAGGGCACGGCTGAGCCCCTCAGCCACGAGTGGGGTGCCTCAGGGAAAGCATATTTAAGAAAACGCAAAAAAAAAAAAAAAAAAAAAAAAAAAAAAAAAAAAAAAAAAAAAAAAAAAAAAAAAAAAAAAACACCACAAAAAAAACCCCACGCACAACAGCTGTGAGAGAAGAGCAAGAAAAATGTGAAACTACCCTGCAGACACCAAGGCCAGAGAAGGAGGGCAAGGAAGTGCTCCAGGCACCAGAGAAGAGGCTGCCCCGCAGCCCCCAGGGCAGCTCCCGCTGAGGCCGGCTGTGCCCCTGCAGCCCGGGGAGGCCCACGGGGGAGCAGAGACCCACCCGCACCCGGGGAAGACTCCGTGATGCAGCAGGTAGACGTGCTCTAAAGAAAGCTGCAGCCTGCAGAGCCTACACAGGAGCAAGTGGAGAGGAACCCAACCATTTTCTGGCAGGAGCTGCAACCCCATGAGGAACCAACCCACGCTGAAGCAGTCTGTTCCTGAAGGACTGTATGCCACAGACAGAATGCGCACTGGAGCAGTTTGTGAAGGACTATATCCCACTGGAGGGACCCATGCCAGAGCAGGGGAAAAGTGAGGAGGAAGGAGAGGCAGAGAAAGTATTATGGACTGGCCCCAACCCCCATTCCCCATCCCCCTGCGCTGCAGCGTGCGGAGAGGAGGCAGAAAGGCCAGAAGTGAAGGAGCGAAGCTGAGCCTGGGAACAGGCACTGGGTGAGGCGAAGGTGTTTTAGATCTGTCTATGTTTCTCACCATCCTACTTACTTTTTTGTTTTTGTAACAAATTAAATTAGCCTGTTCCTCCCATGATGGTAATTGCTAAGCATTCTCCCTGTCTTTATCTTGACCCACAAGTTTGTTTTTTTTTATTTTCTTCCCTCATCCTGTTGGGAAGAGGGAACAAGAGTGCAGGTTGGCAAGTGTCTGGCAGCCCATCAAGGTCAACTCGCCACAGTTGCAACTTTCAGCCCCAGGAGTTTAGTTCTATTGGTAGCCCTTAATTAATTGCACAATGCTCACAACAGGAATTTCAGTTATTGCACAAATAATTAACAAGATATAAAATGCTATTTAAATGAAACAAGTTAACTCCATATTTACCTCCAAGGCCTGCATTCTCTTTAACAGCATTTTATGCTCCTCGTTCTTGACTTTTTCTTCATAGAATTCCCGAAATGTCATTTTGTAGACTAATTTCATACCATGCTGCTTTGCCATTCTGTCAAAATAATAAGCTTAATTAGGGAAGCCACAAAGTTATTGTAGTTTTATTTTCAAAGGAACAGTTTTAAGCCACAGTGACATCTTATGGTATTCACTAGGATTACACTCTTT
>KL283677.1:28169-38824 GCA_000699545.1 Podiceps cristatus
TAGGTTTTTTGGTTTTGGGGTTTTTTGTTTGTTTGTTTTTAAGCAAAGACATTAGATGGAAATAAACTGCACTACCACCACAGACTGTACGTTTTTTAGGACATCAAAAATCTCCACAGAAGTAATTTGCAAACATTTTAACATAAAAATGTCTCTTCTTCCAACACACAGAAGTTAGTTCCGTTTGAATTTCCAGGTAGACTATGCTATTTTTCCCTACAACCCTACAGTATCATCACCCTGTCATGTCAGATGTTATGGATATGTTTAGAGAACCTCTTTCTACTAGATTTAGTGCCTTACATCTCAAATATACACAGGTGCTGTGGTCATACAACACTGGAGTTACATATGTCAGAGACAGATGCTGGCATTTTTCATAGTGAACTACAAATGAAGTGTGTGAAAATATACTTGTTTGAAGGGAAATCTTAACATTGTTTAACAACCATACTGAGCTTGAATAGCAGGAGAAAAACCAACATGGAAACATTTGTCTGTACCTCAGCAGAGAGGCTGAGAAAGGCAAATCTGAATTCACACAGAGGTAACAGCAAAACGTATAGTCATGAATGAAGAAAAAAAAAAAGTTGCAGGAAAAATCCTACAAACATCCAAAGAAAGCTGGAGAAAACAAGAAAGAGGCACCATGATGCAAGAAAGAGGCACCATGATGAAGAGGATATACAAGAAGGCTTGCTGTAGGACTACAGAAAGGTAGAATGAAACCCCTCAAAAAGTTAATTTTAATAGAAAGTTGGCAACACTAAAGGTTTGCTGACAGATCCAACATATCAGATACAGACATTCTCATGTGAGACCCAGTTTAAGTCTTCACAGCTTCTGACCAGAACACCTTCAACTGAGTGCAATGGACAGAATACAGCAGTGGATGAAAATGCAAGAAACCCCTGCATTTGGAGCAACAACAAAAAATTAAGAACTGAAAAACATAGTAAGAAAGCCAAAATACAATTTTATGCAACAACACACAAACTAAACAAATGCTTATTATGTTTCACAGCTTTCATTGTATAATGAATTCAAAACTTAACTTACTCTTCCAGTAATGGAAAGTAAACCAAGAACTCTGGGACATCAACCACTTCTTCCAAGTGGAAATCATACTTGCAGCCAAACAAAGGATATTCTCCCTTCTTTTCAAATTTTACACTGTACACTTCATTCCCAAATGAATTTGTTTCTGAAGCTTCAAGTCGCTTTCTATAAAACAAGATATAAATAAATGTTAATTTACTAGCTTTTAAATTAACAGGCAGAAGAGGCCCGAAAGTGTTTCTCCCAGTACTACAGCATTCAGTGATCCCTGTAGACCTCCCTTATCTAATAAGACAATGCAACAATGAAGAGAAGCAGTATACCAGGTTTTAACAGTTTATCATTCCTATACAACATACCAAGGGCTAAATGGACCTAGAAAACCAACCTTTAGCCCAGACACAGTCTACATAGACAAGCCAGGCTTCTTGGAACAACCACAGCAAAACTCTGACAGTTATTCCCTGGGCTATGGCTATTTTGCCATTCAGTCGCTACAGAGGGTTTATGTATGAAGATCTATATACTCTATACCAGAAGAGCCATGGGTGCAAGAGACAAGGATTAGTACAGATTTACCTGTCTGAGTCAAGCTCATGAGTGAGATTTTCCAGACTAGAATCCAAAATTGCTGCAAAAACCTTTTCTTCGCACAAACATATCAGAGCACTGTAAGAACAACTATCACCTAACAATACTTCACAGACTTCTGAAAGACTAATAGAATATAAAAGCACTTACACAAGTTCAAAGCTATTTGGAGTTGTGCCAATGAAATACCCTCCAGGAGAGAGGTTCCCACAAGCGTTTTTAAGCATCATGTCAGCCTGCTCGTATGTCTCAAATGAGTAATGGTAAACAAACTGACAGCTGCAAATGTCAAACCGCATATCTGGATCGTTGTATTTGGAAGACAAGAGATCCTGAAATAGATAAAAAAAATAAAAATAACAAAAGCTACAGAAACAAGCATGATTCACTTAAATCTTCCAGCAAAATACACTACTTCCATAATTCTTTGGAATTTCTCCTTTCAGCCCCCACTCCTTCACACGTTCAACAAGAACAACATGAAAAGGGTAAGAGTAAGAAAAAGTCTCCCACTATACAAAAAACAATACATAACATTTGGGAGCAATAAGAATACATATACACATTTGAAAGTTATCATGTCCTCAAATTCTTTTCATGTTGTCAAGTAACACCACTACACCCAAAAGGCCAAAACCCTAGGTTAGTTACCCAATAATTTCCAGACATATTTTACTGCTGAGAGTTCGTAACTGGCCACTGTTTAGCTGGAAACAATTATTATAATAAAATGAATTTTCAGTTTATTATGTATCTGTAACGAGAACTGACCCATTAAACGTATAATTGAGATGAGTAATTTTAAATATGACAAACTGCCTGTCCACCAAGTTGTATTTGTCTGTATTTTCACACACATATGTACAACGTGTACCAACATAATCCTCCCCCATCCCAGACCAAGTAACTAGTTAACTCTGAGGAATTTTGAGCCCTTAAAATTTGTCAGGTTAAAGCTTGACACAGTGTACTCAGCAACCCTGTACTCAGCAATTGCCACCCTGTACTCAGTAATTCTCTAACTTCTTGATCGGACTTTTTTTTTTATACAATACTAGTTGCCACCATAAATAACACAGGAGCACACAGATTCTCCGCAAGGCCCATAATATGGATTATGTACTTAAAATATTTCATACTTCTCTCCCAGACTTCCCATCCACCCACTCACTCCCAGTCTCTACCAGTTCATGCCACACAATGTCAATGTTCTGTATTTGGCAAGACAAAAATGGACACTTCCCACACCCATAGCAGTTTTATGTGTTCATTTACTCCCCCTCTGCATTTTGAGAGAGATACAGGAAACTGAGAAACAGAGGTGGGTGGAATTGGACAAGCTGTGAGAAGGAGATTTTCCATTACATAGGCAACACAGATGACAGAAAATACAAAGTCAGGAAGATAAATTTCTGTGTGCATGGATGGACAGAACAGAGCATGCAACAGAAAACACATGTGCATATAAGACCAAGCTGTTACAGCTCAACGTAAAAACATCCCTTTCTTTCCTGGCCAAGGCTCTCTCCAATCTTGCCCGACTATAATCATGAGCTGAGAGAGATGACCTGGAACCTGCGACAGACTATTTCTCAGAAGAAGGGAAGGCAACCAAGAATTCAAGCCAACAACCCTCCTGCAAGTCTGGGAAGAACAGTTTCAGCCTTTCCACAGACACGCGGGAACCAGGTAGGCTCTGTCCTTCGGCTTGCATCAGCAGGGCACGCTCAGCCTGCATTTCCAGGAAGCAAAAGCAGTGATGGTTACAAGACTGTCTCCCAAGCCTCAGCAATGTATTCAATACTGCCTCCAGACAGTCTAAGAAATCTGCTCTATCACACAAGTTTTGGAGATATTTATTATAGTAATTAAAATACTGACAGGAAAAAATACTGGGATAAGCAAAATGCGCAAGTCATATCAGAAAACATCCCTCATTCATTCCAGCATAAAAAATGTACACCAAGATAGTTTCCAACATTCCATGCTGGCTCCCAGAACTCCAGAAATAAGTCATCATTCCCTTCCCCTTGTCAAGTGAAAGAAACTGAAAGCACCAGATACATTCTCTGAAAAAGACATTCAAGGTTCAAGAATGTTACACTGTAAAAAAGTAATGAAACACGTTCAACTACATCTCAGTAACCTGTATGGTTGATTCTCCTGGTAGTTCAACAGTCTGACCTTAAAAATATACATGTCCTAAATATTACAGCACTAGTATCACCTTCTATGCTTGCTTAACAGAACATTAAATCTCCAAAATATTATGAGACACAGGAACTCTACCTTGGTACTATCTGCTTGTATAAATTCTGCATCAAAAATATGTTCATTATAACGACATCGGGCTTTCATGTCTTCATATCGCTGCTTGCACTGTTGCACAGAAATGTCAGCAATATCTAAAGAGAGAGAGAGAGAAATCTTTAAAAAAAAAAAAAAGTGTGTAAATGGCTCCCCAGACAAGAAAACTGGAATGATTACTGGAACACAGCAGACCCATTACAGCAGAGATAAAAGTTGATCTTCGGTTACACCTTGATGGGAACAAATATTTTTATTTCCAATTTGTAGAGAAGGAATTTAATTTGCAGGAGGTGTTTGGGATTATAACTCTTCGTCATTTTCAGTCTTTACTTCAAGCAAAAGTTGTAATCTGAAGATTTTAGAAAGCTCCCATCCTCAAAAGTGCAAAGCAAGCCTCCAAAATTTCAGGTGATGGATACCAGGTAATTGATACTAAGCACTGTTGGCATTAAGTGCCCAGTATGCATTAGCTAAAACAGTTCATCTCCCTGAGTTTCTCCAACAGTACTTAAAGCTCTTCATCTTCTTACAAATACAGAAGGTGTTGAAAGGCAATTATTTGTGATATATGCTGATGTATTGCATTATGGGATTTTTTAAATTTTGTTTTTAAGACTGTTCTCTCTCAGGCAGGGTTTCACTGAATTATATTAAAACTAACAATATGCAATAAATTTACATAAGAACTTTGTAAGCAATTTCATTAACTGTATTTGAAGACTGCCAACTGAAAAAGAAAGGCAAGAAAGAACTGTAAAATGTAGAATACCCAGAACCATAGAATCATTTATGTTGGAAGAGACCTTTAAAGATCACTGAGTCCAACCATAAAATATTTGGAATTATTCAGTTAGAATTTTGTAACATTTTAGTATCTGTTAAATTCAAAGTCAAGTAATGCTTCCTCTGATTACCCTTGACATGCTTTTAGGAGAAAGTAAGATGGTGTCTCCTTCCCATCATCTAAGAAAACTATTTCAATGAAAAATTATTTAATCAGACCATTTTTTGTCAAGCCACTGTGGCATTTGGTTTTTTTTGTGTTGGGTTTTTTTGTTTGTTTTTTAAATTTAACTCTCACATGGGTATTTTCAGAATGGTTAAAAACACTACAAGAGATCAAATGTGGGAGAAAATACATAAAACGCAAAATGTCAGTCTTTTGCCCAGTGTTACACTTCGGCTAAGACAATCTAGGGTAATTGTGTGGGTTTTTTACTGATACTAGTTTTTATTTATGAGTTGAACTGATGGCTCATTACACAGAAAATCAATGATTTCATATTTATACTGGCAATAAGTTGATGTCTTCAGGTTAAAAGATAAAAGAAGACTTTTTGGCAGAAGGTATATCACTACATTCTTGGGCTTACTAAGAAAAAAGGAAATTATAAAAGACTAGAGATGTGCTTGTTTTTCCCATAAAACACTGGTGTACTTTTCCTGGAAAGTTATTGTGTCTTCTTACCAGTACAGACAAGTTTTTTAATTCTGCCTTTTTTCCATTTCAGTAAATCTCCACCTTTGCCACATCCTAGATCCAAAACGGTTATATCATTCTTTTTCCGTCGTACTCTGTCTATAAATTCACCTAAAAAAAAATAGAGAGTGAGAATGCATATACAGATCTCTCGAAATTACTTGTGTTGTACAGAGATTCCTAAAGGAGCAAAAGGGTTTGAGAATTTTAACACATCAGAAGTTACTTTCCCTATAAGTCTCTTTAACATTACAGACATAAATCTCTCTTTCAAGAAATCACTAATGATGAAACCAACCACACATTTTTGAAACTATAGAAAGATAATGAATATTTTCTGTGCTTAATGTGCTTTTCATGCAACATAACTGGAGCCCTGAACTGTTTCCCTGGCAGACAAAGGCAAAACTGCACATTGCTAAACAACCACCCCACACATGAGTGGGAAAACAGGGTTCCCTTTCATTACCATTATAATGAAGGCAGATGTTATTTGAAAGTATGGGAAAAACCTTTTGCAAAAGAGCAAAAGCCAATTAAATGCACTACTTTCCTTGTGGTCACATTACAAAAATGCATAACATTCTCCACTCACTCTCCTAGGCCTTGCAATAACACTAGCTACTTGGTTGCTGTCTTTTTACCCCACACAGACCAATTTCATTTTCTCTTCTATCTCCACTCTTGTCTAGATTATCTCTGCTCTGACTGATGTTGGCGTATTATGCAAAACATACCAGCATGCCAGCAACTTTTCTTCACAGTAGGAGACACGAAATATGTTTGGATACAACTGCTATAATGCCTCACTACCAAAATTCATCATGACTGAAAGGCTTCAGCACAGGCTCCAGGAAAGTCTTTAAATAAACCGAAATACTGCATCTAACTGCTCTGATACAACACAACAAAAAGCAGCCTGCTAAGACAAACGGTGCAAACATGTCCTGGCATGGATTCATCTTCATGAATCTATGGGGCTTTGACGGTAATTCTTTTATTTGTTTGGAGATATCTGATGGCTTTGTTTCCTCACTTCGGAATTAATTTGTGGGATAGCAGACTTTGCCTTTTATAATAAGCTGCTGATTCTTAAAGAACTACATCCTCTAGTGTTTCATCTTTTAAAACCATTGACTAGGGGTAATACAGAAAACATTTATGCATTCAAGTTACCTACAGAATTGCTTAATCTAGACCTAAGGACAGACTGCTTTGGGAAAATGGATATGAAATTATTTGAGATGGATTTAAATACCATGAACAGCTCAATCTAACAAGAACAGATAGGTTCTTTATGATTTGAAGCTGTGCCCTTCTCTTTTAAAATGTCAAGAAGAACAGTTTCCAGTATGAACTTTTTCTGGTTTTCAGATCAGTGGATCTTTAAAACTTTAGCATATATTTGGCACTCAAACAATATAAAACACTATCACAAAGATTCAAAATAAAAATACAGCTATTTTATTGCACTTGATAATCTTACCAAGTATTAAGAGACAAAGTGCCATAACCAACATCAGAAAGCAGGAAAAAAGTTACATTTTGATACAAAAATTAGTTACATTTTATTAAAGTCTAAGCAATCAATTAAGGAAGCTTACCAATGAGAACACTCTTTGTCCAATTATTAAAGTTGCGGAGGTAGAATATGCGAGACTGGCTACGTTTTTCCAATCCAACTTCTTGAAGTTCATTATAATGCGCAGCTACAGCTTGCCCATGGCCTATCTCACGCTGTAGAAACGAGGAAAGGAACAGACTTGAGCAGTGAATTCTTATTACTTTTTTCATTTAATCAAAAGACCTGTGTTCTCTTTGAGCATTTAAGAAAGCAAACAAGTAACACAAGTAACACCATCATTATATATATAAAAACGTTTCCCATATCTATCCTGGTACTGATGTCATTATCATTACTTCCATTATCACAGAGACAACACCCTTACTAACATAATCCCCTTTTCAGTTGGTCCAATTAATTTCTGATGGATGATGCCCAGCATCTTTCCTTCACTGAAATACTTAACTCTCAATTCTCTAATACTCCCATCACTCTCAAAGAATCAGTTTCATTCCCCTTAAGCCTGAGATTGAAGATGATGTTCTTTCTCGAGAAACTTTAAGCTTCTTCAAAAATCCTGGTTTAGAAACTCAGTGTTTACATTTAACAGAAGTGTATAAATTGCCAATCTAACCAAAATGCCAACTAGCTGATGCCACATAAAACCCTAAGTGGATGATCCCGCTGCCAGAGCTTTAAACAGACCATGGTAAGGAAATGCAAGTAATGACTTGACAATGTATCCCATTTAATGCTTAACAGTCAGCTGTAGAAATGCCTCTGGTTTAGCCTTTACTGTAAATACTCTATGAGATTTCTCTCCTATGAGGCACAGAGCAGCAGTATGCATCCAGATAAAATGCTCCTAACATTTCTTCACCTTGAAAATAATCTTCATTATATACATGAAATTAAAATAAAAATACAATATGGAGAACCCACATAAATTCTGTGAGACACAAAAGTATTTGAAATAACAGTACAAACTAGAATGAAGGATTCTTGGTTAAAACCCACTAACAGGCCACAAAGCCCCAGTCAGTATGAATTCACATAGCAATTAAAAGCATTCCCAGTAGTTGACTACAAAAGTCAACATCTCAATATCTTATTATTCAAAAAGCAGTTCCTCAAGTAAAAAGTTTGATGGACTTTAATATACCACATGAATTCTTCAGTGTTTCATTTAAGTTTGGTAACCTTTAGGATGAACACAGACATACTTGTCTGCAATCTCTATGACCCCATCATCTGTTTATTACCACATTCAGCTGACTGATACTAACAAATATTTTGACCATTTCTAGCCTTTTTTAGGGTAAGCAAAGCTGACTCCTTGAATGGCCACTGAAGGTGATGTAAGCTAGAACGGCTGACACTGACTGGCATGGGGGACATACACAATCCATTAATGCAGCTCAGCTGCTGGAAGCACAGCTGCAAACAGCCATCAGCAATAACATCTAGATCCTGGCAGCTGCGTTCAATGCAGTCACCTCTCTACACCCTTCAGCTATGCAAAAAGCAATGTATTTCGTGTCCACCTAAACCTTATCCCAGAACTACCTCATTAAAAAGATGAAAGGGTTAATAATGTTTCTACCACAACAAAGGGCACCCTTTATTTCCCTAGATTGCTTAGCCGTAAATTAACATCTTGGAAAAACTCTGAAGAAAGAAACAAAATGTTAGGTCAAAGACATTTTCCAACTCTATCCTAGTATCCCAAAAGGTCAAAATTAGAATGGATATTAGAGCACCAGTTTCTACAGACTCATACATAATAAAAGACAGCGTCATAGAAAACATTACTCTTTTCACCCTTCCAGTTAAAAGAACACATATTTTCCGCTACTCTTGCGGTCTTAAAAAAAAACAAACAACAACAAAACCCACCAAAATCTGTAAACCGAAGCATGTTTTCTTAACATCCTAATTACTAGCCCTCTTTCTCTTCCATTAAACCCAACATAACTTCTGCACCTGTTATTTTGCTAGAAAGCTACCCACAAACTTTGACATTTGGTGTTTCATGCTGTTTCACATATGTTTAGCATAAATATTTTCAATCTTTTATTGAGCTACGGCTTTGAAACAAGGATTTGAATGTAACTCAAAATAAATGATACTCACGATTTTTTTCGAAGGTTCATCTTCGACATCTAAATTCTTCCTTTTTGCTCCGCCGTCCTGATTGCCACTATCAACTTCTTTCTCATTTTTAGTGGAGTGCACTGTACCTGAAGTTGAACTATTGCCTTCACAACCAACACCTGACTCTGCCTCTAAAGTACGAGGTGTTTTTTCCGCTTCTTCATCCAAACTCTTCTCTACTTCCTCTTCTTCTGTCTTGGTTAAATCAGCCATTTTTGACAGGTTAGCCCCCTTGTCCATCAGTCAGAATGGAAATCTATAGAGGGAAAGAAACCCCCACACACCAACTATTTTCAGCATTGAATTTCACTTACTTATGGTTATGGTCATGGCTTTCAATCATAGTACTGGCATTATAAAAAAATAACATGCCTTTGCCCTAGATAACATATAGACTTCAAATCTGACTAGTTATTTAATAAAGATAGCACAATACATGGAATTTCAACGTACTCGCATTATAATAAGATCAAATTAAGATAAATCTTTACTCTTCACATTTTGAGTTTTTCTTAGCTATCTTTATTGACTCAACAGCAAAGTGTTACTGTGTCTGAGCCTGTAATCTCCCTTTTCCCCTCCCCATATAAAGTAACCTGCAAGTCACTTTATGTTTAGAAACACAAGCTGCCAGAGTCCCTCAAATGAGTAAATTCTTTAATCTGATATGCTTTCAAAATAAAAAAACACCAAAAAAACCCAAAAAAAACCCAAACCAAGGTGGTTTTTAAGAGCAAAATTTCATATCAATTGTGGATTTTCAAGTTTGCCAAGAATATCCACTATGCTTCAAGCTTCACGAATACTAGGATACTTCAGCTGTAACTGGATTTCCCTGTCTCCACAAATATCTACGCAGTTACTGCAAATCACTGCCACAAAGCTCATTTAGTCTCCAGCACATCCCAGCCTTCTTTACACCGTCATCAGGAAGCCTGGCACCTACCTTTCGGTAAGGCACAGGAGGGGCTAACTTGGCAACTCCTTTTCTAAAACACTGGCCTATTTCAGTCTAACAAAACCCACGCACACTCCACTGTAACCAGGCTCAAGCCTACAAATTAAGGCCCAAAGACATTCACTAAGTGGACCACCATACAGAGACCCCAGAACAGCTTCCCTCAAAACAGGTGGCCGCGAAGTATGACTTATGGGAACGAGTTTTCCACTACGGCACAGCACGTAGCTCATGCTTCCGAAGCAGCGCAGCCTTCCTTATCTTCGCCCGGCTACACCAAGCAGTGCCCAGCTGCTTTTACGGCCTGCATTCAGAAACAACCAAAATCTCAGAGCCAGCGATGACAACCAAGTGCCCGGCGGACAGCTCCTTCGGAAGAAAAGCTAGAGAACTCGGAGAGCCCGGGGAACGGGACGGGACTGCGCCCGCGGCCCACGGAGCGCAAAGAGGCGCCTCCCCCCAGCCACCCCGTTAACGGCCTGGGCCCCGAAGCCCCTTCGCTGCGCCACGGGGGGCTGCGCTGAGGGAAGAAGGCAGGC
>KL283678.1:0-26558 GCA_000699545.1 Podiceps cristatus
CTAGTACGGACCCCTGAGGGACACCGCTCAGGGGGATCACATGGGGGATGCCTGTCCAACAGTTACGTGTGGACCAGTTTATTCCCTTAGTCCTGCTCTCCACGCACAGCCCTCCCGTGCAGCGGTGCTGTCTGCAGTGGTGGCTGGTGCCATCAGCCTCCCCATCCTCAGGGAGCCCCTGCAGGTACCACCAGACCACCACAGTGAACCTGTGAACCTTGTAGCAAGGCGGGTGTTGGTCTCTTTTCCCAAGTAGCAAATGATAGGAGGAGAGGAAACAGCCTCGAGTTGCACCAGGGGAGGTTTAGATTGGATATTATGAAAAATTTCTTCACTGAGAGGGCTGTCAGGCATTGGAACAGGCTGCTCAGGGAAGTGGTGGAGTCACCATCCCTGGAGGTATTTAAAAGACGGGTAGATGTGACGCTTAGGGTTTAGTGGTGGACTTGGCAGTGTTGGGTTTACGGTTGGACTTGAGGATCTTAAAAGTCTTTTTCCAACCTAGGTGATTCTATGATTCTGTGATTCTATGTTTTAGTCCCAGAATTTTCACATAAAGGGCCTACCTGTGAAGGCAAGATCATTTACAAAATTGAGAATCAGAGAGAGAGATTCATTAAAAAACCTTAGGAAAGAGGACAGAGAGTACTGTGTGGCAGGGCTCAGGTTGAAGAAAGGAGGGACAAGAGAGGGCAGCTAAAAACTGTGAAGTAGCAGTAGTTGTAGAAATAATTCAAATGTGTGAGCATAGCTTAGGTAGAAGAAGCTGGGTTCAATCATATTTATGTTGGTGATCTACCTTTGTAAAAATGAACTCCAGGAAAAAATCTGGGAAAGCATCAGCCATTCTTCGATTTTGCTGAACCACATTCCTTATCAGTTTGTATTTATGCAAAAATGAGTCTGGATCTGTCCTGATATTTGATTACTGGTATTTTTTCATTGGAAACCAGATTTTGACTTAGTTTTTTGGGGGGTGCATGTTTAGACATACCACGGTGCTTAGAAGAGGAATCTGTGTGCATCTTTTTCAAGCAGAATTCGAGACGTAGTATTTTTCAGACAGTTCACAGAAACTGCAACCAGTTCCCATTCTCTGCTTGCTCTAATAGCTTTTCTGAGGCTGCTGACCAAGAGGTAGAATCTCTCAGAGTTTCCGTGCATGAAATTAGTTTAGATGACTTCACTTCAGGAACAGCATGGAGATGCTAGGGAGGCTTCAGCTGAGGTGTTTCTCAGTGATGCAGAGGCTGGGGATCAAGCCTTACCCTGCGGAGCTTAAAGGGAATGGTTTACATAATAGAAGGTTGATTACTCTGTATTGTGTGTATGTATTTAGACATGGAGTGGGGATGTTATAATCAATATAACAGACTAAAGAATAGCAAAGTGACGTACTTGTTGGATTTAACTATCTTCAGTTTGGACTTGAGGGATGATTTGCAATGCTTAGGTGTAGTAAAGGAATGTAACAGCTTAGCAGACGTAAAATCATATGTCAGAATAGCTGGATTGGGGAAGGGGCAACTCACCGGCATCTGAATTATTTAGCATGAGATAAGCTATCTTTTTAATATATGAATCTTTAAGTAAAGTATTTTAACTCATCTTCTGTGAGAAATTCTGGACAGGATCCTGTTAGCAAGAGGGAATGTGCAGGGGAAAAGATGGCTGAGGCTGGAAGCCTATAGGCATACTTCCTGTCCTGGTAAAGTCCTCTCCCTCCATGGACCACAAAAGCACGGTGTTTCTGCATTGCCAGCTGTAATCCCCAATTAACCACACTCTGCATTAGCCCCCTGACACACGGGAGTTTAACCGTTGCCTGTAGCAGTCGAGCAGTTAGCAAGGATTTCCCCGTGCAGCCCGTCAGCCATCGCCGCCTCCAAAGCGCAGCTGGTTGTGTGCTTTCTGGGCACCTACCTCATCCGCCACCTCTGAAGTGTTCAGGTGTCAGCACAGCTGAATTCACCGCGGATGGTGACCTGAAGTGGCACAACAGTCCTGCCTTAGGTGACTGATCCATCCTCAGGGGCCAAGCGATCACTAGATGTGTGGATTTTCCCCCGGATCCAATTGGCAAAGTCCATGGGAACTACAGGCAGATTGCAGCTCCTTCCCATGGCTGCGGATGTTTGATGGCACCGTGGCACTGCCAGCTCGCCAGTTCTGGCAAGCGGTCATTCAGCTAAATGAAGACACGTGTATGCCTGCCCCAAGTCCTGGAGCTCAATGCTGAGGTGCCTGGGGGGGTGTATATAGGATCTGTAACAGGACTGGGGTCAATTTAGGTGGGCCAGAGGCCCCTTCTGGCCTTAAACATTTGCTCAGCAAACTGAATTCAAGTAAAAGGTATGTTAAAGGCCATGTAGTAAGAACTGAACTGCAAAGCAGCATCTCCAGTTCTTTTTTTTTTTTTTTTTTTTTTTTTTTTTTTCCTGTTTGTCATTCTGTCATCTTCTTTTGTTTTTAAAACTGGATGTGGCAAGTACTTTCACTGTTAGCCTCGCTGGACTTTCTGACTTTTGAGACAGGATGTCTGTCTCAGGCTTCATCAGAGACATTTTTAGGTCTAATATTAAACTGCAATTTCAGAACAGCCTCTACTTTCTTTGATTCTAGTTCACAACAAATGCGTTTGATGGCAAGTTTTTTTGAACAATGTGTTTCTGATTGCATGAAAAGTGGAAGTCAATCATTCACCTCAACTGACCTTCTAAATCACCTTAGGTTTTCTAATGCAGTGGTTTTTCACTGATCATGGTTTACATGCTGTATGCCTTAAACAGTGCTTCTCGAACAGTGCCTATTTAAAAATAATCCACACTCACTTCAGTTGCAGTTTCCTAAAGGTGAAGCCTTTTATTCCTGAAAATAGGGATTGCTGCTTTTTTGGTTAAATTGAATACATACAGCCTGATATTCACGCCAGTGGGAATGCCATCATTAATACTATTACTTTGCAAAGAATGCTCCCTTTTTGGAAGCATTCATTTGGTCATAAAATGACCCAATTTATTAAATGAAACTTTTTTTTTTTCTTTTCACAAAATGAATGCTTTTCACTGTAATTTTTTAAAGACTTGTTTAGGTTTCTGTGCTTCAGAAGATGTTATGCAAGTCATGAATTCAGTATCCAGTGACCTGAAATTTTCTTTCCTATGCCACATCCGTACTGCAATATCAGCTACTTACACAGCATTTCGTACAATGTAAGCATAAGCCTCTGCATTCATACAAACCCAAAGGGTCATACCAGATGTCCGAACCTTCCAGCAATTTATATTTTTAATATCTTAATCATTGTTTAATCATGAACAAATATAACTTAGAAATTATGACCTTGAATCACCTCTATTAAAAAAAAAAAATGCCATAGTTTATTAGAGAACATCACTCTCAATGAAATATAAAGCAAAATACCTGATTGTGTGCTCAGATGTTTTGTGTGTGGCTAACAGTATTTTGTTCATAGTTCATTTTGTGTATTTAATTATTTTTTTTCTCATTTGTATGGGTTCTCCATGCAGCTAGAGGGGAGAGACAGTTACTGGTTCTACGGATAGAAAGAGGACATCCACCTGAGACGGCAGAGGTCCTGAGGACAGAAGGAGTACTTGAGGCCAGATACATTCCCTTTGGCCTGGCTTCCCGTGGAAATGTAGCTCATGTCGTTGTCTGTGTCTGCAATTCTCCTAATTCCTTTGAACTCTGAATTTGACAGGGGTTAAAACTGTTAAATCCCGGCAAGTTTCCCGAAAGCAAACATCTGTGTAGAGGGAGATCTGCCCTGTAAGTGTTTGGACAGAGAGAAAGGCAAAAGCATGAGCTCACACATGGTTAGGCACCAGAGGATCTGCATGGGGTAGGGCTCTTAGTAAACTTTCAGCTTTGGTCTATCTTTCCATAGAAATAGAGATTCAGGAAAAAAACAGCTGTCCCTTCCTTTGCTCATGAAATAGCATGTGTTGTAAAGGTGACAATTTTCCAGTCGTGATAGCTGTAGTTTCATTTTACATATAGAAACTTTCTTCTGATAAGATAGCAGCTTTCCTTTTTATTCCTAGTTATTTATACAGTTCTCAGCTTGGGAGCCAAAAATACATATCCATTTCAGTGAGACTACTATAAGAAGTGAAATTGCTCATTTCCTCTTTCAAAAATTAGATCCCCCGATCTATCAGATTATTGCAAATGCTTTTTTTTTTTTGTTATTTTTTAATGCCATATCATCCAATTAATTTAGTTTAATCTCTTACATCTAATCGTGCAACGTGTCTTCCTCATGGGTGGCAAATAAATTGTGCTTTACCAAAATATGGAAATAAGTGGCTGGTCATAACATTCTACCTTTTTTTTTTTTTTTTCCCCCTAAAAAATTGGTGCTGTTGATCAACAATGGTGTATCTCCCAGTTAAGGTATCATTCACACTGGTCAGCCACAAATGGCCTCTTCCTTACATTGCACCTACTTTCCTAGTCTTCAATTTTGAGACTTTCATAGCTTCAGTTTGGTTATTTACTATTTTCTAGTTAAAAGAACAGACTTCTTAAATGAAACTACATGCTGTGATTTTACCTAACGGCTTCATGCTTTAAAAGAGTTAATCCATAAAATTTCTTAGGTTTAGGGAAGATTGTCTTTTTAGGTTAAAGCTCAACTCTTGAGAGTTTGATAATGTAGACACTTAGAAGGCTTGCTAAAACTTATGCTCAGAAGCTTTCTTAGATGGAACAAGCAGATTTTGTTTGGTTAGACAGAATACCTGATGAAATATTTTTATTTTTACACATAGTAATTTCCTTATATCAAGTTACATTATGCCAATATCTCTGAAGAGGTGACATTTTCTCTGGTTCTACAGTACACATGCATGAATAAAAGTTAATAAATCCAAAATGCTAAAATTGTCAAAAATACCCCAGAATAAATAGGCTCATCGTGTATTGTTGCAGCACAATTCTCCTAATTCTTCTTACCCCGAAACCATGCATTATTTTAGTTGCACACAAACCCACCTGCAGCATTGATCTGACCCACTGCGACAGACCCTATATTCTTGTGGAAGTGTAATAGTTTGAATGCCCATTCTTGGGTTACAGTCCAGCAGAGCACTTAAGGCAACACTTCATTGTAAGCACTGGTACCCCAGAAGTCCCATTTAAATCATTAACATATTTGGGCATTTATTCCTAAGCGTGTGCTGAAGAGCTAAGCAGGTCATTTGATGGAGAAGGGCCTTCTGATGGTAAATGGTACTTCGTGTTAGTCAACTCAACTTCAAATAGCCATAGCAGCAGCATGTTTTTGTTCTTTTTTACTGGCACTTGGCTGCCTTTTAGTTTCTTTGTTGCTCAGCAAAGCAATGAAAACAAATACTATAATACTTCATGCATTGCTGGATCATATGGTATTTTACAGTTGAATAGAGAGCTAAGTTTTGTCATCTCTGCGTTAATAGCATCATTATAATTGTTTTTATTATTATGGTCCATTGTATTATTTTGCAAATGGCAAATTAAAGGCCCAAGCAGATTAGGTTTGGCATTCATCCACCCTAATTAGATATCTGAAAGTTAGACTTCCTCAGTCTGCAGTACTCACCATAGGCTTCTTTTCTAATTGGCAAAGAGGAGTAGGGACCTCTTGAAAGTGGTTTAGGTCCTCCTAGAAGAGAGGCTCTGCAGATGTCTCTTCTTCTCTGCTGATTATAAAGAGATTGTGGAGTCACTGGTTCACATTCAGATAGCCAGTTTTTTAGAACAAACTAATACCATTTTTGCTGAGTTAATTGGGACTGCAAAAGTGAGAGTGGCAAATGTGAAAACTGAATAAAAGTTTGGCTTTTTTCCATCTTTTAGGTCTATGTGTTGGTCCCCCCACTGGTCACGGGGTTTCGGGGTATTTCATTTCAGGACCCTGACTTGGTCATGCTCTGCTAATTCAGATTGGACATGAATTTCTAAACCCACAAAAGACCACAAAGTGTTATGAGGTTTCGGAGGCCAGTACTTTAAATGTAGCCAAGTTTAGAGATATTTGTAAGCCAATGAAGGTAAATGCTATTGGAGAGTCTTGCACTGTTTGTGTACATCCTCTCTGGATGATTACAGTTGGGTATATCAATATCAATTGTCTATGAATTTGTAATCCCTACTAAAAACTGAAGTGTGCAAACTATTATTATGAGGTTTGCTACTCTGGTGCTTTGTTTTGCCCTTGGTTGTGTGTTTCATCTTTGTTAAACTTCATTTTTCTGATATGTAGAACCAGAAAGCAACCTCCAGTGCCTCCCTCATCCCCAGTGGAGGAGACATTGATGTGTCTAGTGGAGTTGCTAAAATGGGTTTCCCCACATGGCAAAATGATGGTGAAGAAGCTTAGTTTGGGGTTATGGATTTCTCCTACTGGACTGTGAGACAACCGTTGTCCCCAAAAGCTCCTTTACATGACGACATGGACATGCAGTGTTTCAGACAGTTGATTCTAATAGTTCGTATTGTATTTAGGGCTGGGCACTTATCATAGAATCACAGAATGTTTTGGGTTGGAAGGGACCCCCAGAGCCCATCCTGTCCAACCCCCTGCAGTGAGCAGGGACACCATTACCCAGATCAGGTTGCTCAGCGCCCCGTCCAACCTGGGCTTGCATGTTTCCAGGGATGGGGCATCCACCACCTCTCTGGGCAACCCCTTCCAGTGCTTCACCACCCTCATTGTGAAGAATTTCTTCCTTACATCTAATCTAAACCTACCCTGTTTCAGTTTAAACCCATTCCCCCTTGTCCTATCGCCGATGTCCCAACTGAAAAGATTCTCCCCCTCTTTCCTATAGGCCCCCTTTAAGCACTGACAGGCCGCAATCAGGTCTCCCCGCAGCCTTCTCTTCTCCAGGCTGAACAAGCCCAACTCTCTCAGCCTGTCCTCACAGCAGAGCTGCTCCAGCCCTCGGATCATTCTTGTAGCCTCCTCTGGACCCGCTCCAACAGCTCCATGTCCTTCTTGTGCTGAGGGCTCCAGAGCTGGACCTTATGGCTTAGTATGAAGTACCATACCTATAGAGGCAACATCATAGCTGTGTCTCTTGACTCTCGGCTCCTGTTAGGGCAGATTTTCTTATATCACCACTTTTTCCTTATTCCAGTAGGGGCTGAAGAGAGGCAAATCAATGGATGTCACCTCTTTTCTTCTTCTCTATCCTGCTTCCAGGACCATAGGGAATGCTCCTTTTGGATATAGTGGGATGCTGAGAGTGAAGGTGGTCTCTGTGCCTTTTGCTCAGTTCCTCCTGAGACGTGGGACAAGTGGAGGGAAATGTTGACTGGCCACTGACCCGTGCAGGGGCAATGGCAGCAATGAAGCAGTTACAGATGCATGGGGCAAGAAAGGTCCAGTGTCCTCACCTCAGCCTCGCTCTAGGCATTGCCGCACTTCCCACCGACTACATTATAGGTCACATTTGTATTTTACGCTGTCGCTACACATGTTGTTGTTCTAGTCTAAGGCTTCGATGATTGTGCAGCGGCGAAATAAAACATGTAGCTTCTTGACAGTATTGATTTCCAAAAATAAAAGCCAGTTACTGACCCATGGCAACATACTTTTTTCCTTCACTGCATTGTGCCACGCTGGGCTGTGGTCTCAGTTCTCACAGGAGGATTCCGTGCCGGAGCACAGAGAAGGAGCCCTGCACGAGCCAGCGAAGCTGGGTCAGGCTGATAAATTTCCTGGATCGGTGGATCAGAGAGATTGAACAGATGAATGTGTTTTGTTTTTTTTCCACAGAAAGGATTTTCTTTTAATCCTATTGTACAGATCAAGAACCTGATATCAGTCCATCAAATGACTCCTTTTTTCTTTACAAAATTATAAATTTACAGTGTACCTTGTAACTAAAGAACCATTTTCAGCATACTTGCAGGACTCTCTTGCTTCATCCAATGCTGAATTCAGCTTCACTTTACCCTCTAGCACAATTTACTCTCTAGCATTTTTGCCATGTTTATTCTTCTCTTATCCCATTACCTAGGCAAGCAGACTAGCTAGTCTGAATTTTCATCTAAATATTTTCCCAATGTTATCAATAATTAATTTAACAGAATTACCGATACACAGATGGAAGAAAGTAGTAACATCAGGAATGACTACCCACCAGGAAAACAAATAATCCGCTGTTTGTTCCTAGGCCGAGCTCCACCTCAGGTAAACTAAGATCTCAAGTCTTCCTTAGGCCTGATTTGGTTTATCGAAGATGTTATCTCGGGGATGCAAGGGTGGATTTTAGTCTTTGCGCTACCTTGCCAGGATAGTGGCTGACCTCTAGTGGGAATAGGCGTGAATTGCTCATGGACCCCTCGGGTTCGGCTGGGAACCAAGCGATTTCCGAACGTACCGTATGCGTTATTGTCGAAAAATGAAAATCAATTAATGTAACGGAAAATGTATTAAAAAGGAATATGAGGCCAAGCCTGAATTCAACTGCCTTTACAAATAATTTTTCTTGGAGGCAGAGGCTTACAGTAAAACGTTCAGAGTTAGCTGCTGCTGAACATCGATGCGTACAAGTCAATAAGGAACTTGGGAACTGCAGGAAATACATTTCTCAGCAACGGGCTCTGTGTATCCAGATGATTTGTGTGGTTCTGCTCAGGCCGGTTGGTTCCCAGGCCACTTCCAATGCAAAGGTCTGTTTTTCTTCTCTGTGCCTGAAATCTGCACAGAACAGGGCTCAGGGAGGAAAGGGAATGACTCATGCCTTGCACTCGGCATCCCTCCGTGACACACATATGCCTTCACACCGAGAGAGCTGGAGGAGAGAAAGGAAAAAAGAAAGTCAGGGGAGACCACCCGCCTTTCCTGGTCATTAAGGCTTGGTCTTTATATTGGACTCGCTCCAGCTGATGGGGAGCCAAGCATCTTTTCTAGGAGAAGATAAGAAACAGTGTGTGGGGATCAAAATGTAAGTATGAGCTGGCTGTATAAATCAGCTGCTTCTGCATCCTGCATGCATTGACTGTACACTTTGGTGCAGCTCTTCGGAAATGCCTAGATGTAGTTTAGCTACGCATTTGGGATACTGCTCAAGGATTTCCAGAAGTTTTTTCCAAACCTCAAGGATTTCAAATCTTCAAGGATTTTCCAAAGGTGGCTTATTATTTTCTGAGGAACCAACCCCATCACGTGCTCCAAACGGAGGCATTTGGGCTAACCTCAATGTCAGAAAAACACATCCAGAGCTGAAAGGTGGGGAGCAGGAAGGTCGGGAGGCAGCAGGGCCAGAGAAGGGTGAGCTCCGGGGCTGAGCAGCAGCGGGCAGGCTGGCAGGCGAAGCAGCACTGTGCTCGTATGGGCAGGGCAGAGCGAGGTGGCACCAGCAGCAGAACTGCCGGGGTGGGCTTGCACAGTGGCTGCCAGCCTTGCAGCAGTCTTCTGTTGAACCCGATCGCCTGCATCTGCCTTGTTGGAGGCACGCTGATTGTTCACTGAAATGGCAAGAGCTTCAGAAATGCCAAAATGTGGCTACAGAGAAAAAATAAAAAAGAAAAAAGAAGGGGCCAGAGTGTGGCACTGCTGTGGTGGCTGCTAAAAGGTTAGGGGGGCACAAGCAATGCCCGGAGAAGTGCATAGAGGAGAAAGCCACTGAGGGCTCCTTTGCACACAGAAAGCGCCTTGAGCTCAGAAACCTCCAAACCGCTGTACTTTTGAGGCTGGAAGAGCCATGGGAGGAGGGTTGGTTTCACTCCATTTTACTCTATTTCTCTTATTTTTCTTCAGCCTCTGCTGCTCGTCACCAGTGAAAACAGAAAACTGGGTTAGCTGGATGTGTTGTCTGACAATAGGGCTGATGTTTTGTTCTTAAGTGACCTCCCCAAAGCATCCGGGGCCTGATGATTAAAAAGATTCAGTTATCTGTTATTGCCCTGCACCCATATTGCAGTGGTGAAAAAGAAGCACAGCCAGGTTCAGCCTCATTGTGCTAAGGGCTGTACAAACTGAAGAGCTCTCACAGTTCGGCTTTGTTTTTTACAGAGGTGTTTGCTACCTTTGAGCACTCCTATTTAAAACTACAACATAGATACACCTACACGCAGTTTTCAAAGAATTGCCATTGTCATAGTTGTTGCTAGATATCGGATATCTTTGTAATTGTGACTATTTTCTATCTCGGTTCCATATTGTGACTCTGAACTGTTTCAAGGCATCCTGAATTGTTTCTAAACCCTGCTAGAGGAAACCTTTTATAAATACTTAAAAGACCTTATATAGATTGCTGCATTTTCAGAATTGCTTGATGTGCAAGCAATTAAATGTTTACAGAAAGGGAAGCCGTAAATAAAGAGAACTTTTATCCTGAAGGCTAGGAGCAATTGTCAGATGCCATGTTTGTGTTAAATGTAGTCTGATAGTACTTGTTCATACAATTAATAGGTGACATACTGTCTCATCTGATCTGGACCATGCGAAGGATAGCGTTTGTGAACCAGCAAGTCTCTGCCGTTGTGATTGCTTGGCTAAGCCATGGCCATGGCGCACTCCAGAGTAACCAACTTGTGACTCTAACCCTTGCCAGTTGACAAGGGTCCTCATGGGCTTATCTACCCCCTGGGGCAGCCCCGTAGCACGTTGTGCTGTAGATGCCCACCTACTGCCATCCAGGCTGCGGACTGTTGGGATATGAGCTTGCCGTGCTGCAAACCCAGTGGTGACTTCCCCAGTAGCAAGGGACCCAACTGCTCTCCATCCGCTTGGCACTTTGGAAGGGCACAGGAAGGAGACCCTGTCAGCAGGTCTTCCCCATCTCTTAATGAACTGTTTTCTGCTTCTGGGTAGCAAATGGCAACCTGATTCTGTACAAGTTCTTTGTATGCAAGTGTGTGTTTGTTTAGTGTAATGTGGGATGCTGAGTGGTCCTGGTTTTGTGGAGTGAGTCCCTGAGGAGTCCAGGCCTCGAGGCTCAAGTAATCTGATTAAGAGACTCGGGTGTTTACCTTCTGAAAAACAGTCAGGCTTTCAGAAGTGATTGTTCCACCACATAAGGAGTCTAACAACAACTTTGACAAATACATTGGAGGTTGATTTCGAGTCATAATCACATGGAAGGCAATCATAAGGCTTTAAATTAATAAGACATGCATTAAGTGTAGCCTGAAAGCACTCCCACTTCAGTAATCCACTCAGAAGCTTAGCTTTTGAAGGATTCATGTGGCATTTAAGTTAATAATATATTTCTTAAAAATCGTTCTTCTCTTAGTAGCAAATGTATGACAGCTGGATTTATTGTCAAACCTCCTAATTTAGGACTATACTCCCACTTCAGTTGGAGTGTCCAGATTGCATTAGAGAGGCTTCCCACAGATCACCAGCTGGAAAGCCCAGACCCAGGCTTCCTTTCCAGAATCACTGCGGTCATTTTGAATGAGACAGCAAAGGGCTAACCCTTCTTTCACGGGAGCATCGCTTCTCCCTCTCCCAGGTCAACAGCAGCCACCTTCTTTGCTACCCAACCACACCTAATTATCATGCATGAAGTGCACAATAAACTGTGAGCAGATAAAGCAGATGCTGTCTGTCACGGGGAGTATCAGAATTATTCCCAAAGGGTGGGCCTTCCTTTGCTCCCTATTCCACTATTATTTCATTGCTGATTAACTCTAGAAGACTGCGAGGCTGTGTGTAGGAAAGGACGCCGGGCACAGGGGCTTCTGGCTGTGTGCTGTGAGACACGAGTGTTCAGCCACAGTCCGGTCTGAAACCAGCACCACCACCAAGACCCCTGCTTTGGCAGCAGCCCGGACAGCTGGTAGCGACTAACAGTTAGCCCACCTCATATTTGAACAAGAGTATTTCCTCATGCTACGGGACTGGGATCACGATCCTTTTAACCTGAAAAAATTCCAAGAGGATATAACCCCAAATGACTTATTACTTTTAAAGAAGAAAGAAGAGAGTGAACACTTAGCAGGACTAGCAGACCCACTAGCCCAAACTCAGCTCAGCCCTGGCAGAGGAGGATGGTTCTTGGTTACTTTCACACCCGGCCTTTTGCAAGGAACTGCTCTGCTGCAGTAACACGTGAATGTTCATGCTTACCGTACCAGGGGTCATTTGTATGTCAAGCATCCGCTTTTTGTAATGTGAAAAATATCCCGTGTGTAGTGTAAATGCCCCCCACCCACTGGGAGCCCATTAGCAGCTTCACTTTCAGGGAAACAGCATGTGGTTTGGGAAATACAGGTCAGGAAATGGGGATCATAGCTTGGATTCTAGGTGGATTACTGAAAAGAAACGAAGCTTTCACTGTTGCTCTGCCAGCTGTCTCAGGTCTCAGATTCCACCTGAAAACCTGCTCTGGCAGCTGCCATGTTAACTTTCTTAAAATCTTTCTGCTAAAATAATACTGGAATAAGCTCAGGATTGGTTATTAAAAGAGTAAGTATATGGAGCAATACTGCGACCAGACCCAGTACTCCTGTTGTGTGTTGTATATTACTCCTTAAATCCCTTATGCAAATAATTTTAATTTTCAAATTTCCCCGTTGTATTAAAATAGTTGTGTGTGTATGGTTTATATATATCTATATATAGAATAGAATTTCTTTTTCAACCACTTTTAGTGTGAGTTTTGCTCTGCAAATTCATAATAGACCTCTAGTAGTATTTTATAAACATTTTAAAGTGCGATTTATTCTCTTCATATTTACACCCATGAATTACTCATTGCTTAGCATATCTTTCCTCCTGTAGGAAAACAGCAGTGGATGCCACACAGTTTTAAAATGAAAGCTGTCAAGATAAAGGTGGGTTTCATTAACGAATGACTGCTGTGATATTGCACTGCAGGCCGTAGCTGCTTGGTTGGAGGTGGCTTTCGACAAAGATTTCTCACATTTACCAGAACTGCATGGGCACAAATGAAAGCAGATAAACCTCACCTCACCTGTAGATAAACTGTTTGGTTTTGTTTCTTTTTTACCCTTCAAATACTCTGCATAACAGTATCTAGTATTTACCTAATACCTTTCATCCTAAGCAATTTACAATTAATTAATCTTCATAGCTCTCTTGCTGTAATAAGAGCATTGACAAAATGATGCTGGAGAAGCTAGGCTGATTGCCCAGGATTTGCCTCTAACACAGACAAAGTACTGTTTTACTAATCATCACATACTTAATTCCATTTTTCAGAAAGAAAAATCTTGATAGCAAATAACCTGTAGTTTGAATCTCTGCAGAAGACAGATACCTCGGAACGGTGACTGCAGGACACTGACTGCGGGATCGTACTTCAGGCTCTCTGCTCCCTTTGTAGGGAAAAAAAATGAATAGAGGGCACCAGCTGAAACTTGCAGCATCTTCAGTTATGTCAAATTAGGGATCTACTCTCACTTGGGCCACAAAGAAAAGATGACCAAGGGGACAAAAAAAAAAAAAAAAAAAGAGAGGAGCTGTGGGGTCACCTTATTTTTGGCCACACTTCCACACTTCCAGTGAGCCCATGATGTCAGCCTGCGTCCTCCCCTCACTTCCAGGCAAGGTTGGGGATATGGGGTGTAGGGCTGGGACAGGCTGGACCACTCTTCCTTGAAGGCTGTTTGGAGAATTCAGGTAGTGAACAGCAACTCTTGCTCTACCCCTTTTCTCCACCAGCATGTAAAACACTTGTGCTCATTTGTGTGACTCTCTACTGACTACCAAAATTACAACAGGTAAAATAAAAGGTGCCTGCATTATGATTAGGTCCTGGTGAAATCAGGTCTCATACACACATTTTCTAATTTTGTTGCAGAAAGGAGTCATAGCTTTTCTGCAAAGAGCCCCAGCAATATCTTCTACTCCCTCCTGCACCTGTGGGACTTTGGAAGTTTGGAGGGAGACACAGACAGGCTTGATACATATTCTTGTCTCCCTGATCCTAAGGAGTTTACAAAGAAAATACGTGGAGTTTTAACCAATATTGGCCTTTCTGCAGTAGGAAACCTGCTCCGTCTCCTCTAAGAGCCTCCTTGTCTTCAGTATCATTGCTCCAAAGCTGTGCTTCTACCCACATGTTTATATGTCAGGGACTAGGACTCAAATGGCCTGAGATGTTTGTTTAACTGAGAGAAGGAGGAGCTTTTTTAAGCACTCCTGGGACCAAATGCACCTTTAACCTGCATGTTATCACGGTAGTGTAATGTGATATCAGTGTTCATGCACTTTCAAAAAGCCCCAGGATATTTCTTTAAAAGAAAGATCTTGGAGATGCTCTCAGGCTACATTTCCATGCCAAGGAAAGGAAAAAAAAAAAAAAAAAAAAAGAAAAAAGAAAAGGTAGAAGTTTCTTTTACAGTAATAGCAGCTGAGATTTTCATATAACCACCTGCCTTCAGGGCCCGGGAATGTAAGAGAAACGCCAAGGGCATGTGGCAGGCCTGTCAGATTGTGCCACTGTGGCGGAGAAGGAAACTCTGCAGAGCCAGCAAAGCAACGCCAGAGACTCTCCAAGGCAGATCTGCCACTTACACTCTCCTGAGGCCTCTGCCATTCATTAGCAGTGCTAAGAGCTCTTCAGCTCCCTGTCAAGAGCATGGAGGCTTTGGAGACCTTTTCCTGCAACTGAAGAACTATGGAAACCACTTGAATTATAATTTTCCAGTAGACAAATCTCTGGTTTAATATTTCTGCACTTGTACAATACACGCACCGTTAATTAAATGCTCCTGCAATACAAAAGGACATTATTTGTGTTGGTATAAAACACTGCAGATCATACCTCTGGCTGTACTTTATTCCTCCTTAAAATAATTTGGACCCCTCACACACACCCCATGCCCTTTCTTGATCCTGTTAATAGTTTCAGATGTCTTAAAAAAATTACTGGGATTTAAAATCATACAAAGTGAGAAGTTCTCCTACTTCAGTAACACATGTACTAAATGTATGATTAAAAAGCTTTCATTTAAGAAGTCCCTTACAGGTCTTAACTACATGATGATTCATACAGAGGTGAAATGAATAGGGTATTTCTGCTTAATTCTAGTTAATCCTGCAGTTCAGTTTTCACATGCCAGAGATGGGCAAGTGAATTTATCTTCAAAGGTCCTAATTAAGAAAAAGAGCAATGGCAAGGATATATGTAATTACACCACTTTGTATCATCAGAACCTAGCTTTTTAAAAGTGATGGATTCAGAAACATAATCTTATAAATAGAGACTTTTACAAAACAAAATAACCTCTTCCATCCGCAGTCTAAGCCCAAAATCCAACCAAGTACCCAAAACCTTAAAAGACCATGGCCTGGAAGCACTGATTGGTCCCCGTGGGTCCTTATGGATTTGGCTGTGACAGAACACGTGAAGAGTCACAATTCACCACCATGATTTAAGTTCTGCTTTCTGTTTCATTGCCTAATTTGAAATTACCTGAATCCTCCACATCCTGGCCATGGGCTTTGTAGGCAGGGATGCTCAGGGTTTCCCACTGTGCTGTGGGTTGCTGAAACCAAGCAAAACCAAGGGAGGACTTCCCACTTCTTTTAAACAGCATTGGTTGAGTGCTTTATGGCTAAATAAGTATTGTTCATGGCAAAGCTTCAGCACTTTTGGTATTCAGGTTTGTGTAAAGCCTGGTAGTTACTTTTAAACAGCCAGCTCCAAGGGACATTGCACGTCCTCTCGATGGAACTGGAACAGCCTTGCAGGAGCCACCAAACAGTTGTCCCAGGCAGACCAGGTGCAAGATAGCCCAGTCTACACAGCCACGTTCTCCTCTTGTGAAGCTTGTCCCTTCAGAGAGGACGCTGTGTTGCCCCCTGCTCATGGGGCTGGTAGCAGGTACTATAAGCAGAGGCCGTTGGAAAGGATGTAGAAGGGAGATCCGCCCTTGACTCAGTTACGGCCCCTCCGGGGTGTCTGGGCGATACCTGCTCACCCTTCCCCTCGCCTCCTGGCTGGATACACAATTGTGCTGTGGCAGGGGCAAACTCAGAGCAGCAGAATGTGTCTTTTGAACCACAGAATATTTTTCCTGGGCACCTACAATGAATCAAACGTTGTATTATCTGCAGGTCACATGCAGCCTTCAAGCCATACACAGCTCATAAAGTTTTGTTTGCCACATAAAGACTAGGTGAGACATGCATCTTCCATTGGCATCGTTGGGAGGCCTTGCTTGAGGGCAGTTTGGTGTATCCAATGAAATACCATTTTATTCTGCTTCTTTATGGTAGTTTCCTGAGTGCTGCTGGAAAAGGATGATGATATACCTCCTGATTTCATTACAAACTGTAAGCCTGCTCTCTTACTGAATCTGAAGTTTTGGAAAATAAAATGTTTTTTTCCCAAATAAGAGATCTTTTAGTCTGTGTGAATGGTGCTTGGTTGTCTGTGCCTGTCTATGTCCTAACAAGTTAAGTCACTGTCCTGACTAAAGCACCATCCAAGTTATTTTCAGAGAGGCCTTTAAGTATTGTTATGACATATAAGAGTAATGATGCTCCACTTGGGAGTGTTGACAGGGGGTGGATTTGCTGGCTTACAAAAGAAGAATCATAAAATTGCTGGGACCAAATGCTTGTTGGAATAGACCAGAGAGGTCTTTTTTGTACACACATGTTTTTTTAGAATGTCATTTCCTTTATCAAATCATTTTAGTAACATTGTTAGTGTCCAGTTCTAAAAAGGATTTTATCTACATGTCACAGTATTATATCATGTCAAAATGGATGTTGCAGTCATGGGTCCAACCTGGCAGCAGCTTGCCACTGACACAGAAGCCCAGGAATGGATTACTGACCTTTTTATAGCTTGTGTAATTTCAATCCAAACAACCAGTGCTAGTCCAGGAAATTGTGATATTATTGCTGGTGCCCTTGGATGTATTTGTTAGCCTCTTGAAATAAGAATTCTACCCACAAATCGCCTCTGGCACCTTAAAATATTTTCCATGCAGCAGCCTTTGATTTAAGAGTAACTATAACATCTGTGTAAAAGTAGCAGATACCACGATGTAATGTGCTGACATGGTGTAACATGGCTCCTACCCACAAAAGTCACTTGCTTGGGGAAGACTCCCCGATGCCAAGGCACATGGCAAGAGCACTGAGATGCTGCGGTTGGACAAGGAATTTCACGCCTGGCTGCCCAGGCTGTGTTTGCTCTCTGAAGTGCAGTTTTGCTTCTCCTGAGTAATCAGTCTGGTATCTTTTACATTTACAACGCAGCAAGGAATTTATGCCTAGAGCATAAGTGGTATTATAATGCCATAATTTATAACTGTCTAAGCAATTAGTGGTGTATAGTCCTTATGTTAAGACTGGCATTGGAAACTGTGGTTCTTTATTTATTATTCCTCTTTCACATAATCATAGAATACCACAGGTTGGCAGGAACCTTGCAAGATCACTTGGTCCAACCTTTTGTGTGAAAGGGAGCCTAGATGAGATAATTTAGCACCCTGTCCAATCACATCTTGAAAACCTCCAGCAATGAGGACTCTGCCACATCCCTGGGGAGGTTGTTCTAGTATTTGATTATTCTCACTGTAAAAAGTCTCTTCTGTTGAGATGAAACCTCTTCTGGTGCAGCTTGTACCCATTGCCCTTTGTCTTCTCTGTGTGGCTCCTTGTGAAGAGAGAGCCTCTGTCCTCTTTGTAGGAGCCCTTTGAGTACTGGAATACTGTGATGGGGTCCCTGAACCTTCTCTTCTCCAGGGAGAAAAGACCTAACTCCTTCAGTCTTTCCTCATAAGGCCGGTTCTTCAGCCCTTTGATCATCTTCATGGCCCTCAAGTGGACTGTCTCCATGTCTTTTTTGAATTGTGGGGACCAGAACTGGATACAGTACTGCATAGCTCACCTTTATACACTCAAGTTTCTCTTTTACGTGAAGCGCAACTCCAGTTCTTCCCTTCCTATCTTTCCAAAAGAGTTTGTAGTCATCCATTGTGGTCTTCTAGTCATGTGAATTTTCTGACCAAGTTTCTGTGGTTCCTGTGACATCATAACTCTCAGACTTGGCACAGAGTTCCAGTTACTCCTGTTTATTGCCCAGACTATGTGTGTACTTGCCTTTGGAAAGGGTTGGGGAGCATTCCTCACTAGTCTGGTAGGTGCACTCATCTACCCCATTGCTTAGGAATATACAGGTGTTGCAGCTGTGGACGCCACCCCTCAAGTTCACTAGTTTAAAGCATGATTCTCTGAGTCAGCCAGTCTGCTACCCAAGATTCTCCTGCCTCTTCTAGGTGGACGGATCTCCCCAGTAGGCTGTATTCATCAAAGAACGTCCCATGAGCATAGAAACCAAAGCCCTGGTGACGATAACAGCCACAAAGCCAGGTATTGATCTGTAGGATGCATCAGCTTCCGCCTGCACCCCTATCCGTGACTGGCAACACAGAGGAGAAGATCACCTCGTCCCCTGTCCTTTTCATTTGGGCCCCCAGGGCTCTGAAGTCCTGCTTGATCTTGCCCAGGTTTTGCTTAACTATGTTATTGGTGCCTCATGGAAAAGAAGTAGGGGATAGTAGTCTGCTTTTAACCAGTTGTGGCAGTGTCCTCGTGACATCCCAGATCTTGGCTCCTGGCAAGCAGCAAACTTCCCTTGACTATATATCGGGCCAGCAGATGGGTGCCTCGGCGCCTCTCAGCAGAGAGTCACCCACTCTCGCTGCTTCCTTTGGCAGCTTGTAGTACGTGGTGCTGGTGCGGTTTCTCCCTGTGAGTCTTGCTCATTGGTTTTCCCTGCTGCCAGGTGCCGGAGAGGTGTCTGCACGCCCTGCTCGTGCTGCTCCTGCTGCCTGGCACTCCCCAGGGCCGGTCATAGGCGGCTTCACCGTTCCACTCCAGGCTCTGCCATCACAACCCTGTGGAAATCACTTCTGCACGCTCCAGTTAAACGGCCTTATGTTCTATTACTTAGCAGTAGCATTTATTGTAATGGAGAGAAACTACTCACTTGAATAATGCTACTACTAGTCAGTTAAATTCAAATAGGAAGGGGGAAAAAAATGTAAAAGGATCAAATGAAGAAAATGTTTGATACTTTATCAAGTAGAAAAGTTCTATAAAGGCACTGTCAGTTTTTAAGAACCTACCTCCTCTATGTAACCTCTATGGGTTTCAACAGAATTTTTATTTTACATACTTTTAAGACCTTTCATTTTGTGAAATAAAGGCAATTAAACATCTGTCCCTGCAAAATATTATGGCCCAAGTGGTTTAGGTTATTTCAGTTTATAGAAATACAATCATAGCTAAAACATTTTGCAAAACTTATTTAACTGGGTCACTAGGTCACAGCATTTAGTATTGCTAATTGTAAAATTAGCTTATTGTAAAATGACTAAAATTTCTCAAAATCATCTACCAAAGGCACTAGTTTTATTAAACATGAGATGAGGAAAATTTTTTAGAGGTCACATTGAAAATTTATGCGTACTCTCCATGGATAATGCCATTTATAATAGACAACTGTTTCTCTCTCCAGGTGTTTTTGAATTGCAGTTTTACTTCCAGGCTCCTCACAACAGACAATAATTATTAAAACAAAACTTATTTTGATCAAACTAGTTAAGACATTTTGTGAGGAAAGCATAATTTTATCAAAAGAATTCTACAAGTCAAGCTTATTTTTCGGGCCTTAAAAGACAGTATATGCAGTGCATGTGGAAAAATAAAGCTTTCCACTGAAACGTGTTTCCTGACTGGTGAAATTCTGAACTACACAACAATTTCTATCAATCAGATTTTTATTTTGTTATAGATTTTTTTTTTTTTTTTTTTTTTCTGTATGACATCTAAAAGAGCCACAAACCACAAATCTAGACAGGAGCCAGCACAGAGCAGCACATTGCACACTGTGCATTGCTGACAAAAGAGCTCATGAAAGTTAACTAGGAAAAGCAGGTTCTTATATGCTATTCAGAAATAAATACATGAAATTTCTCAAAAGGTCCATACCACCAGTAGGAAAATTTCCAGTAGGAGAATTCAAACAGATCAAATAAATTGGAAACCTCTAATGGTCCTATAACTCTCATTTACACTTATCCTCACTGTAGGAGATAGGCTGGGGGGGAAGGGGCAGGAATATGTGCCCACTGTGGAAACTCTTGCTGTTCTAGGCATGGGGAGTGGTAAACATTGTGGTTTACACCTCATTTTCTAAAAGATGCAGGAGTGACTCTGTGGGAATTTGGCAGTTTCTTGGACATGAGCGACGAGGGCACCCCTGCCTCTTCCCTCATCCACTGGTGCACGCACAGTGGCTCAACCCAGCAGATCAGATAGTTATACCTGCTGGGTCTGATGTCCTCCAGGGGTGAGGGCAAAGGAGGCTCAGACGCTGCCCGTCAGCCAGGCTAACCCAAGCTATTCTATAAAAGATGGGCAAAGTTTTTTCTTGAACATCATATTGTCCAATAGGATGAACAGGATCTGAGTACAGCAAATGGCTGATCTGAACAGCTTAGATGCCTCCCTGCCTGCCTCCAAAGCATAGGGCAGCTTTGGTGCCTGTCACCACCTTTCTCCTCCAGCCAAAGCAGTGCTCAGCATTCATGCTTGCATCCCTCAAGCTCTGAAATGAAGACATCTGCTGGTTTGAAACTCCTTCAGCGCTGAGATGGTGATTAAGAATAAGTAGTCTAAGTTGAATTTGAATGTGAAATGAAATACGAGTTAAGTTCCTAAGCAGCTCTGAGGATCTGTGCCTGAGCTCATAAAATGCAATTAATTAGTGACTAACTGGAGGCTCTCTAGGGCTCTTCCATCCTTGAGGTTTCAGTATGACATCTCCCCTCCCCATATTGCATGCTGTGAAGTCATCGTTATGCCAGGGAAAGATTGATCTAGTAGAATTCCACGTAAACTGTAGCACACCTGTTATTGTGGCTTATCAGGGAGGAGCAGGACTGAATGCATCCTTCAAGACCTCAAGCACTGACACTTGTTAGGTCATTGCTTAACCTCTCCTAGTCTGGTGAGCTATGGAATCCAGTATGGATTGCTAAAGCTGGTGGAAATCCATTAACACCATTGGAATGCCATTAACACTTTTACCAAGGATTATATGCCTTTAAGTGTCCAAATATGGCATTCCAAGCCAGTGCTCAAGCACATTAGCAGTTCCAGCAATTCCAGGAAGGAGGTATTTGTTGATGATATAATGCAGTAAGTGTCAACAGATGTCATTCTTTATAATAAGGCATGTGGCTCTAGTTTGGCACTTCTTGCCATCAGGAGGGACTTCTTGCAGAGCAGATGTCACTTCTAATCCTATCTTTCATGGGTGCCTGTGCACTGTTAATACTGGCATGCTAGTTTAGAGTAGGCATGGTGCCATGAGAGCAGATGGTCATGAGCACAAGTCGTGTTATAAAACTGGTGTTTCTAGAAATGTGGATGCTGGGACTGAAGTACTACTCAGGAACATGAAAATATTCCTATCCAAGAAAATGCCACCCTTAGTAGGTTGATACATGCCATTAATGCTTTAGTGCTAGTAGAAAGTGGATCTTATCGATATCTTCTTTCTGGTTGTTCTAGCTTTTGGGCAACGACTGGTGAACCCAGAGGCCATTCTGGCAGCTGAGGACATTGGAATGTAGATGCGTCCTTGGCAAAAATGCTGTCAATGTTACTTTGACAGCTCCGCAGTGCCTGGGAACTGTTGCGGTGTGGAGGACTGCTCCGCTGGGCAGCAAGTGGGAGAAGCGGCCCTTGAACCTGTATTCATCCGTCTCCTCTGTAAGACTGTAGGATTCTCTGCCACACAAATACCTGAAGTAAAACTGTGCTTCTGTTTTACTTCATGTGCTTTTTTGCTTCGTATAGAAAGTAGCATTTTTCCTAGAGCACTCATCCTAAGTCTAACTTGGATTCTGTTGAAGACAATACCTCAGTTGTCTTCACTGGGATCAAATACAATATTTCTTACAAATTCAGCCTTCTGTAATGGTTCATTTCAGTAAATTTACTGATCATGGGATTTAAAAAAATCTATTGCTTAAGCATAGCTACTTACTTTCTCTCTCAAAATGAACCTGCTGAGATGAATTTAAATGCTTAATTGATAGGTAGTATGTTCTTCTTAAATTGTGTCACCAAGTAGAGCTTCCAAAAGTGCTATATGTACTTGCTTGCCTTCAAACATACCTCAAGTGATAAGAAGCAGTCCTACCTACAACTAATTGATAGGCTTCAGTAATTATACAATAAGATCAGGTTACTCTGATCTGATCTGTTAGAAATCTTCATTCGTAAGTCTAGAAGCTTACAGCAGATAGAATCATAGAATCATAGAATTGTTTATGTTGGAAGATACCTTTAAGATCATCAAATCCAACTGTTAACCCAGCACTGCCAGGTCCACCACTAAGCCATGTCCCTAAGCACCACATCTGCATGTCTTTTAAATACCTCCAGTGAGGATCCCTCAACCACTTCCCTGGGCAGCCTGTTCCAGTGCCTGACAGCCCTTTCTGTGCAAAAAATGTTTCCTAATATCCGATCTAAACCTCCCCTGGTGCAACTTGAGGCCATTTCCTCTTGTCCTCTCGCCTGTTACCTGTGAGAAGAGACCCACCCCCACCTCGCTACAACCTCCTTTCAGGTAGTTGCAGAGAGCGAGGTCTCCCCTCAGCCTCCTCTTCTCCAGGCTAAACACCCCCAGCTCCCTCAGCCGCTCCTCACAGGACTTGTGCTCCAGACCCTTCACCAGCTTCGTTGCCCTTCTCTGGACACGCTCCAGCAACTCAATGTCCTTCTTGTACTGTGGAGCCCAAAACTGAACCCAACACTTGAGGTGTGGCCTTTCCCTAGTCCTGCTGGCCACGTTATTGCTGATACAAGCCAGGATGCCATTCACCTTCTTGGCCACCTGGGCGCACACTGCGGGCTCATATTCAGCCGGCTGTTGACCAGCCCCCCTAGATCCTTTTCGGCCTGGCAGCTTCCCAGCCGCTCCTCCCCCAGCCTGTAGCTCTCTCCCAATTTGGTGTCCTCTGCAAACTTACTGAGGGTGCACTCAATACGGATCATTGATACAGATATTAAACAGAACTGGCCCCAGTGCTGAGCCCCGGGGAACACCACTTGTGACCAGCTGCCAGCTGGATTTAACTCCATTCCATATGTTTCACCCTTCGAAATTAGAGAAGCAAACATTTCCCCAGTATGTGGTCCTACTGCCTCAGCTCCTCAGCGTACCACACAAGACCCTTCAGCAGTGTACTCTTGACATGGGGTGTTTCTTGTCACTGTAATCAGTCATACACTGAATGAGGAAAGTTTACAGGGAAGATTTGGTCATGAATGACCTTTGACAATTCAGCTCCAAGATGTGCCAAGAGATGACCCTTTCAAAAAATGGACACACAGTGATGTCTCAGGCCCATTTAAAAATGTCTGCATTGCCTAGGTCTCTTTGGCAAGATAATGTTATGTTACCCTTCTGACAAGATTAAGATTAATCAGCAAAATACTACACTGTCTTCACTCCATACTCTATGAGGCTGTCATTAGCCGGCTATACAAATGGTCAGCTAGCCAAGCTGCTATACAATCCACCAGAGATAGGCACCAACATATGGTGAAATTTTATTACATAATGAAATGCTCCTCTTGCCTGGTAGAAGTCTAACATTTCACAAGAGCCTAAGTAAAATGTGTTATGTGATCCAAAGTGTGGCATAGTCAGCAAATTGCCTGCAACTCCCACTAACACATACAGCAATTTTACTTTGTGGTGAAATTTTCACCTTGCCCAATGAGGCTTGTAACATTTCAGCAGGGAACAGCACATAACTCCACTCAAGCAAGAAATCCATTTAACTGGAACCTAAAATGTGTATTTTAATTGCTGAGGTGAAATGAGTAAGTTAGTATTGATACAAGGAGGTGCATCAGCAGAAGGCTGTATTTCTATTATCTATTATGTATGAAGGACACTGAAGATGAATCTGTGCCACAAAAATTAATCTGTATTTCAAAAACTATGAGTCATCAAAAACAGGAAAACACGCAAAAGGAAGGATCTGCATTTCCGTGTGAACATACAGAATTACATTATCAGTTTTGTTTGTTTATACTGAGTTAATTACAGAAATGCCACAAAGCTTGATTGCTTCTACTACATTATTGCACGCTGGCAGATGTAGGGTTTGATCCATGCAAACTAGTGCAGAAATATTATGAAATATTGTTCTTTTGCCTTCCCTCTCATGAAGAATTGTAGGTATTTATGGTGGAAGAACAAAGTAAAGGATAAATATTTATTAATGTGAATGTAACTTTTGTCTGACTGACTTAAGTTAAAATATTTCTCTTTCCAATTTGCCTTTCATCAGATTTACAAACAGTGGACTCTTCAAACACTTTTTGATTAATAGATGTGGGGCTAAATTTTGGGAAATATTCAGGTTAAGATTGCAACCTGGATAAAACTAAAAATTAGAGCCAAATTGTCAGATCCAAATGAGGAACACAGATGGTACCAAGATGTAACAAGGTATTACATGTCAGCAAAGCCCCGCGTGTTGTCCATGGTCATGCTTTAACACTTGGCAGAGACATAACACCTTGACTTCTCTTAAATCTACTGCATTGCAGGTGAGGCTAAGCTGACTGACCTCCTTTGCTGAGAGCGGGGAGCTCACACAGCCCAACTCGGTGGATGCTGCTTGGCTGCAAGTCTGGCTGCCCTGGTGAGCAGGGAACAGCCCAGAAGCCAGTTTGAGCCCAGTCTCTGACCCCTTGCCCCTCACACCATGGCTGTGGTTTGGGCTGCTCTGACAAGAAAATCATAGAATTGCAGGGGTTGGAAGGGACCTCGAGAAATCATCGGGTCCAACCCCCCTGCCAAAGCAGGCTCCCTAGGACATAGCACTGAGATAGGCGTCCAGGCGGGTCTTGAATATCTCCAGTGAAGGAGACTCCACCACCTCCCTGGGCAGCCTATTCCAGTGCTCTGTCACCCTCACTGTGAAGAAGTTTTTCCTCATGTTGGTGCGGAACTTCCTGTGTTCCAGCTGGCAGCCATTGCCCCTTGTCCTGTCCCCACAGACCACTGAAAAGGGGCTGGCTGATTCCCCCTGCATCCCATGCTTCAGGTAATTATAAACTCCAATTAGGTCCCCCCTTAGTCTTCTCAAGGCTGAACAGTCCCAACTTACTCAGCCTTTCCTCATAGGGGAGATGCTCCAGGCCTTTAATCATCTTTGTAGCCCTAAAAAGCTGCTATTGTGATCCTGAGTGCTGTCAGGAGGAGCCAGCCTACACCACCTGGACAGCTTTTATTTAGCAGCATAGAGACCAAGCTTCAACCAAAGGCCATGCCTGCAAGGGCATCCTGCAGTGAGTAGGGTTGCCAGCGCTGCCCTGGCAGTGCGACTGCCCGTTGAGTTAGGAAAGCACAGCCTGACAAAGTGATGCTTCCCACCGCCCTGCCAGAAACACCTCTGTGTTTCGCATGCCTGGACCAGCTGGAAGTGCAGGATCCAGCCGCTGGCTGCAGGAGCCATCATGAGCAGCTGGAGGTGAAGGAGGAGCCTGCCAGTGCATCTGCACAGAGGTGCTTTTGCAGCTCTTCTGGCAATGGTCGGCTTTGCAGGGTTCCCACCCTCTAGGTGCCCCAACAGCTACCTGCATGGCCGGATCCGAGGGGGAAAAACCACCCGAGGGCAGGTGTCATAGGAGAAGGGTGCTTGGCTGCAGGACGGGGGCATGGGGAGAAGGCTGGACATGCAGCGGTCTCTTACAGCTGTAGGCGGGAGTGTAGAAAAGCCATGACTGATCACACACATAGCTGTCATTAATCATCAGTGATGGCACCAAACTTCCTCCCTGGCAATGAAGGGGCAGTCTCAGAGGGAGGTAGTCAGCACTGGTGAGGCCGCACCTCGAGTGCTGGGTTCAGTTTTGGGCACCGCAGTATAGGAAAGACATTGAGGTGCTGCAGCGTGTCCAGAGAAGGGCAACGAAGCTGGTGAAGGGTCTGGAGAACAAGTCCTGTGAGGAGCGGCTGATAGAGCTGGGGTTGTTTAGCCTTGAGAAAAGAAGGCCAAGGGGAGACCTTCTCGCTCTCTACAACTACCTGAAAGGAGGTTGTAGCGAGGTGGGGGTGGGTCGGTTCTCCCAAGTAACAAGTGGTAGGACAAGAAGAAATGGCCTCAAGTTGCACCAGGGGAGGTTTAGATTGGATATTAGGAAGCATTTCTTCACCAAAAGAGCTGTCAGGCACTGGAACAGGCTGCCCAGGGAAGTGGTGGAGTCACCATCCCTGGAGGTATTTAAAAGACGGGTAGATGAGGTGCTTAGGGACATGGTTTAGTGGTGGTCAGGCACAGTTGGACTCAATGATATTTGAAGGTCCTTTCCAACCAAATGATTCTATGATTCTATGAAAGCTCAGAGAGATGGCTTCTGTGCTGACAGGTACTGCAGATTTGGCTCCATGCTTTGGTTGAAATTATTAAGCTCAAAATTAAAAATTCAGGTCTTGGTTTTGAATGCTGCCCTGGTTTCAGCCAGCATGGAGATAGTTTTGTCTCCAGCAGCTCCTGTGTTTTGGATTTAG